>JAOTRH010163403.1:0-44299 GCA_034768845.1 Heliamphora exappendiculata
ACCCCACTTAAAATAAATTTTTAGTAGTTCAAACGAAATATTTTTGTCAATTTATAATATGACGAGGCAAATGGGGAGGCTCCGAGCATCAGTTTCATAATTATAATAACGTACGCTTAATTCGAGTAACAGTCTTTACACGGTCCATAGTTCCACTAACCCTCTGGCAACATAGAGATTCACAAAAGGAACCTCTACAGTAGTTGACTAACCCAAGAAGAGTTCACTGCAACATGCCAACACCTGTAACAACTTCCAACATCAGGCCCAAACTCAGAATCGATAAAACCCATGTCACAGGGAAAACTATAAACATAACTGCTAAGTCTATAACAAATAACAAGTATAGCGTGCTTCAGTCAGCTTGGAGTTCAAAAACTGAAGCAGCACGGGCCAGGTATAACAAAAAAACACTGAGCATTCAAAAACATATTCTTCTCACAAGACAATCATACAAGGAATGAGCTTTATGCTTTGAGTCGAACCATTTTTGTAGAAACATGCATTGCCTTGACAACTTAGCCACGACAAGAAAACTTCCAGGCATGAGTATAGACATTCTTTGGACTGTTCGTCAATTCGTCTGCTCAGACAAGTAAACCCCACAATAATATATGTGAAGACCCAAATACCCAATTATATGATTTACAGCGTCACATCAACCCCTAACAAATTATGTGCATTTTTTAACTTTTTTGGTTTAATCCCTTCCTTGCTCTATAAATTGCATACCCTTCTAATGTAGCACCTGATCCCAGTGTTCATCTTACAGTTGCATCTTTTGATTGACTTCAGAGGCGGCACTTTGTTTCATAACTGACTATTTTTTTTCTGTAATAAGTACAACGGATTTGCAGATTCTGAAATCAATATATATGTTGTGTGTTACAATCTCCACATATTCAAAGATTATCACAGACAGAAAGAGATCCCAAGGAATTAAATCACGGAAAAACAGTTTATATATCATCATCAAATCCTAGAATCACTTCCAATTCTTCTAAAGTTTTAGTAAAATCACTCGCACCAGATATTAGTCTACCCAACATAAACAAAGCATAAATGAATTTTGCACGGATGCTTTCTTGCTTCCTCAATGGAAAGACCATGAGCCCATGTTTGACCACAATTTTCCCTTCGATTACCAAACATCACAAAAATGCATTCAGACTTCCATACTTGTTCTAAATTTCATCATAGAGAAAGCAAAGAAAAAAAAAACAAAACAAAAAATCATATCAACATGCAACTTAAGATGTTGTTTTGGAAAGATTTTATTACCAAAAGAATATATAAAACGAAGCTCAAAACACAGCCAAAGCGACCACCAACACACATACAAGCAGTTGAAGTTAGAAAAAACATGTCCTCCTCCAAACAAGGAGGAAGGCACAGCAAAAATTAAACAGACTTAACGAAAAGACCTGCAGATCTTTGCAACCAAACAGAGTACTTTGTTTTTTCCCCAACCTGACGGAAATTTCGTATCTTGCACCCAATCATAAACCTAGCAGAGAGAGGAAAGAGAAAATAGCTGAGATTGAACACTATTACATAACCCGTACCAAAAATTAAAAAAAATTTAAAAAAAATGTATTAGGATATTTAGACCAGAAACTCAGTATATGCTCACACACGCATATAAATCTAGAATGCGTTCAAATACAAGAAACACTCGGAAGAAAATGCATCTCACTTTCGTTCAGCTAAGAACCTAGAGAAGCCACAATTATTCCAACTTTATCCACAATAAATCTCGAATGCGTTCAAATACAAGAAACACTCAGAAGAAAATGCATCTCACTTTCGTTGAGCTAAGAACCTAAAGAAGCCACAATTATTCCAACTTTATCCATTGATTTGTATTCATAACTCAATTGCAACATTTTCTGGGTAACAGAATCTTGTCTGTGTGTGTGTGTGTGTGTGAGAGAGAGAGAGAGAGAGAGAGAGAGGGAGAGAGAGAGAGAGAGAGAGAGAGAGAGAGAGAGAGTAACATACCTGGAATAAAGGAAAGTGTTGATTGGGTTGGGGTTGATTCGGAGAGATTCTATGCAACTTTTGGTTCCAAAAAAGCCTAATTGGGACCAGACTTTTCTCGGATCATTTGACATTTATCGATTCCTAGGGTTCGATACCAGAACCCCCAAAATCACATTGCGATCGATTCGGATTCCGATACCAATAGTAGCTTTAAAATGCGCGTCTATGTCGAGATGTAGAAAGAGAGAAAGAAAAAGAGAAAGAAAAAGAGAGAGAAACCCTAGAATCGGATCAACAGGAGAGACTTCCTCTGTAACAGTATCATCAGAGTGAAACCATGGATAAAGTGGATAGAGAGAGAGAGCTCATAACTTTCCCTTTCGCGGAGTCGATGCTTTTTCGCACCTGCGCTCCGGTTTCTGGTGCGTGGACCCACCACACCACCTGATTTTGCCGCGTCACTATATGGATCGCGATTGAGAATATCACACCCGACCCATTTTAAGGCGGACTTGGGTCGGGTCATCATTCTCTTCAATGCCGGCATTGTTTGTTTTCCTGGTTAAATTCGGTGGCATATAACTGTATCAGCTACACTAGCTTTTATGACTAAATGTCAAAAAAAAAAAAAACATGACTTATTTGTTAAAAAAATCTAAAATTTAAAAAATTAAATTAAATATTAATTTTTTAAAATATTTTATTAAATTTTTCGTCATATTTAAAAAATAATAATATTTTTTACTCATAACTTATTTACTATTACTACCAATAATTTTTATTTTCAACTAATATTCTTTATTCATAAAAAGCTAACTTTTATCGGATCAATTAATTTAAAAAAAGTTAAGTTAAAAACTAATTTATCAAATAACATATTTTGAATTAAATTTAATTTTTTTTTACTAGAAATACAAAAAACAAAATTATCTTTTAAATTAATTGTCAATCGAGACCTAAGTGAGTGTAATTGAGAGGATATTTACTAAGATTTAACTTGTGTTTGGACTAGTTTTTTTTAGCGATTTTTAAATTTTTTAATTTTTTATAAAAAAATAAATGTTAAATCATATACAAAAAAGTAAAAAAAATAGAAAAAAACCTAGTTAGCCCAAACCAGTTAACTTTTTTTGGCTTTTAAGCCAAAAAGCTTGAAAAAAAAAACTATCTCAAATGGAGGCTTATTTTTAGTTTTTAATGTATAATTTAGTTAAAAGTAAAAAAAATCAAATAAGTGTGTTTATAGTTTTTAACTTGTAAATTTTTTATTTTAAATACAAGTTATATTGTTTGAAACTATAAAATTATGGCTCCAATATACATTTATGAAATCAGCGACGATAACAACGATGACGCTGACAAAGAATAAAGTCGACGATAGAATTAGGGCTATGGTAGTTGTGGCACAATACTTTTTAAAAAAATTTTGAGAAATTTTTAGAGAAATTTTAGAGCAGATTTTTGAGGTGGGATTCTTAATTTCCATTTAGAAAAGAATTTGATCAATAAGATCTTCTGAAAATTTAATCTGATGATATTTTAGATAAACATTAATGTTGTGAAATTAAATTTATTAAAAAAATTTAAATATAACTAATATTGAAATGTCAACTAATAATAGAACCTATTTCAAAATTTCTCTAATATTTTTTTGTCCCAATTTCCTCGGGCATCTCATGCCCTATTTTTTAATGTTTTTCTGCCCCAATTGTCATTATCAAAGAAATTTGTATAAATACATTTAAAATTTTATTTATTAAAAATATAATAAAACATTAATACAAACATTTTCTTTATATTTTATTTTTTGTTTTATTTTAATTTTTAAGTTTTTTATCTTTTTAAATCCCAATCATTCATCAAATGTTTTTTTCATCTTATATCATATTTATTTCACTCTCACTAATATCATCTTTTTCTAAAATTGGCAAAAATAATAAACATATCAGCTATCTCCTATTTCGCCCCTCCTCGCTACTTCGGAACTTGTCCTGATAAGATATGAGAACTAAATGAAACGTCAAATCTCTGTTTTATTCGGTCTTATTACTATTCTTATTTGATGAAAAATTATTGGGTATTTTTTGGAATATAATGTGAAATTACTTATTTAATACTTTTGACAAATAAAAATATACGATACATGTTAAGTGAATTATGTTTATCTTTTACCTATCTAATAAAGATAAATAAATATTGTGCTAAATAAAATATTTTTTACTATATAATTATTTAAAAATATCACGTAAATATTACCACATTATACTCCAAAAATACATGCCACAAATGTCAAATGACATTTATGCCCATAAATAAAATCTTATTTCATTTTTACAAGCAATCACGCAGCAGTAAGATATCACAACTCCGAAAACACAATTTGAAAAAATTAATCGGTCGCCATCACCTTCAAGCCACCTGACATGTTTGTCTCACACCACTTCATTAACCTTTGAAATCAATGCATTTTCTTCCTTTCACTTGACACTGATCTTGGTAGGTGAAGTGAAGGGCAAAAAGGTCTTCCACTATTTAATGCTCCACAAAGTGAGGGTTAATACTACACAAGATAATTACCCAACAATAAAATATATTAATAATATTTATTTTATTAAATTAATATCCCGAATAATATAATACCATCACAAATATTAATACAATAAATTTTATATAAATTCAATACTTGTTATTTATATATACTAAGCTCTCATTTGGAAATTGCCTTTCTATTAAAAGCCTCAAAAAGTCTCATTTTCTAATTCAGAAGTTTTTACCGTTTTTGTTTTTTACATAATTTTTTTATATCTTTTAAAAATATCATAACTTTTATTATACACATTTATTTTTTTATAAAAATTATATTTTTAAAATTTACTCGTCAAAATTCATCAAACAATATTCATATTAGATATAAAATTATTTAAAAATAAATTTTAAAAAATTATAACAACTTTAAGCAAAACAACTTACCTTTTGGCTTAAAAGCCACTTATATTCCAACAAAACAAATTTTTTAATTTTTTAATTTTAATTTAAAGTGATTTTAAACAAAAGAATTCAATTTATAGCCAATTGCCAAACATGCTCTAAATAAAAGCTATACGTTATTTGGGCTCACGAGGGCTAAACGGTATTATTGTTGGGTTGTACAGGACCAGCTCATATATTTATACTACTGGGTGACTCAAGCTCGCGAGTCGGATGATGTAATTATTTATTATGATTGTGGAACAAAATCTTAGTTGATAATTTTTTTAATTGTTCCAAGGTAAATATTATTTGGTACAAGAATTTTAATGAATTCTTTTTTATGAAGAAATTATTCTAGAACTTACTTGTTGAGATCCATAAAATAAAATTTATATTGAATAGGGTAATTACACTTATTTCTTTTGAGATTTAAGCTTATTACAAGAATTTTCTCTGTAGTCTCTAAAATTACACTGACCTCTCATGTCAGTCTTCTCAAGCGGATGTCATTAACGAAAAATATTTTTTTACATTTTTACCTTTCAATTAAATAATAACTTTTATACTCAATTTTTATTTTTATTTTAAATAAAAATTATTCCAAAATGAGATAAGAGAGTTCTGGGAGTCCAAAATGAGATAAGAGAAGTCTCCTATGCCGCCACAAATGCAGCCTTAGCCTTCTACGGCGACGCTTACCCCTCTGCCTACGGCGGTGACACCGCCACCGCTTGCAACCCGACTTGCGGCGACAGCCTTCTATCTAAGAGAAGAGAAATCTACGGTGGCGGTCAAATCTTCGATATCGCTCACAGATACAGCTCCGACATGAGGTTGGTGAAGGCGGCGACAAGTTTAGGAGTTTGTAGTGCCAAACTTGCGGCGAAGTCAGCGCAAGGTGAGGATGAGGCGACGGCGGCACAAGGTGAGGTGGCGGCGGCAGTGAGGAAGAGGGCGACGACAGTGGTACAAAAGCCCTAATTTTTTTCTTTTTGTTTCTCTGCAATCCCAAAACAAAAGGCCCTAATTTTCAATTGCCTTCGAAAATGAGAGAGAGACGGGCAAAGTCAATCACCAGCCTTCCGACCCTGAATGGGTTGAACAAAATGTCATTAATCTCATTAAAACTCACTAATATTTGCAAAAAAATGTCATTAATCTCTCTCTTTTCTAATGTTTCAAAAATTGGATTGCGGTTTCGCAAATTCGTGATTCGTGATTCGTGATTTGTCGAACAAAAAGGAAATAAGCAAAAACAACAGCGATAACGAGGGAGAAAGGATTGTTTCGTGGACTCTCTCTTTTCTATCTCTTTTTCATTCTACGCATGAAAATTTACCGGGTTTGTGGTTTTCATCTGCGGATTTAGAGTGAGCATTACTAGATCTTGAGGGGAGTGGCAGCGCTGTATTGTTCGTCGGATTGTGTTTGGTTTACTGATTGGCGGCGATCGTAGTTCTAGGGTTTGATTTGTTGTTTATGGGAAGAAAATAGAAGGTAAGGGTAAAATGGAAAAAAATATAAAACATTTAATGATAAAATTAATTTTCGTTCAGTCAATTAACAGTCAACTAACAAAATGGTTAAAGTGAAATACAAAAATAAAGCAGAAGAGAGGGCAATACAATTTCAGAAACTTCATATAAGGTTTCTGTAATAAGATTAAACCTCAAGGGAGGTAAGTGCAATTTACCCTATTGAATATGAAATTATGTGAGAAAAAAAAATATCGCACTTTCATTTGGCTTAAAACTATTTGACTTATTTTATTGCCTTTTAGCTTAAAATTTATTTTAAGTCAAATAAGTTTTTTAGCTTTTAAGCTATTGGAACATTTTACCAAATCAAGATTTTGCTCATTTGGGGTCTGAAAGTGACTTTAAACAAAATTCTCGACTTTAAGTTGCCCTCACCTAGTATTATTGTATTGTCATTAATTTTTAACCAATTTTAAATATAAACTTAATGAGTTGAGTTTATTGAAAGAAATAAGAGTTCTGGGTGGTTAATGAAAATTTTGAAAAGTTGATGAGGGGCTAAATGATATGATTCATGAAGAAGGAGGTAAAATGTGTAATTTGATTGAAGTTTGGTGAATCACCACTTGTGATTTATGGCAACTAGTGGGTTAATAAGCTAAATATGATTAAGTGTTGAAAAAGTTATTAAGTTATTTATTACACATTATGCTTAATTGAGATCGAGTTAAATGTGGAGCTTAGCACCTTATGCTTGCATGCATAAATTTGTTTTATTTGTCTCTGGATGGGTTACAACTCAAAAGGAGATAAAGAGAAAAAAAAATGATAAAATGAATGAAAGTACAACAAAAGAAGAAAATTCAAAACAAAATCCTAGAAATTCGAAAAAAGGCTAACTTTAAAGTAACTTGATTTTTTATTTGAGTTCAGAATTTTTTCATTGTTTATACTGTGCTTTTCGTATTTTGGATTGAGTTTGAATGAGCAAAATTAGATATATTATTGTTATGCATGTCTAAAATCTATAAATAGTAGAGAGTTGACAAAAATGGTAGAACATGTATTAAAGTTTGAGTTTTTCATGTCAAGGGTTAAGAAAGTTTGAGTTTTCTCGTGGTTCTAATGAATTTAATGTTGCACGAGTGTATATTTTTGAGCTTTTAAAATATTAGGGACTTTAAATCATATTAAAAAACTTAAAAATTGCTTTAAAAGAGTTTGAAGTTCAAAACTCTAGTTCTATTCACTTAAACAAAAGGTCAAACGAGCAAAAATGCATTGTTTGTGACGTCAGAAACGTGAGACATCAATGGTACAATTAATAATAGTAAAATTTTACTTAAAACGAAATATTTATACATTCCCAAGAAAATTGAATTTAAAGTCATTACATTCTAAATATTAAAAATTCTTGAATCTTAAATTGTTATCTCTTCAAAAGTTAAGTCTTTATAACTCAAACAAAAAGAACTACAAAAAAAAAAAGCATGCACCAACTATTCTTAATCCCTCAAACTCTTTTATGGCTCTGCGTACCTTTTTACGTTATGCTCCTATGTGTTTTTCTCTTCTTAAATACATGGCATAAATGCCATGAGCTGCAAAGTCGAGAAAGAAACCCCAACATCCTACCATTCTAACAAGTATAAAACTAACACGATAATTCCAAATAGGGCATAATAAAATGTGGCAATAATATAAATGAATGTGAATCATACATGTAGCTATTCTCGCCAAAAACATGGATCGACTAGAATCTTTTGCCATAAGACCCATATGATAAGACTTATGAAAGTGAATATCAAGGCCATCCAAACCCTCCTTGTAAAATAATAACTATATCATCGAATGATATACGTAGTTATTTCATTTAGGTCACAAAAACATGGGGTTAGGACAAAGCTCCAATTGTCCACCTAAAGTGTCTAGATATTTGATGACATCAAATCCAAAGTCATCAGCACACCGATCAAGAGAAAATATACTTACACAATGGCATTACGTTCCCATAGATTATGCTCTTGTTTGTCTACACTCTCGTTTGCATTGTATTCTGAGTGTACCGCTCAAAACGTGTCACAACTCAAGACATAGAATGGCACAAGACATACACGGCTCCAACATTTATATAAGGAAGAAATCCCAAAATTTTACATGGCCCTAACCACCAATTAGAAAAAGACAATTCCAAAAATATGGACCATGCTTGGATCTAATAGAAAATAACCCAATGATGTTCATAAACTATTAAAATCAACTTGTATCGAACAACCTTAACTTTCTCTCGGTCGAGTACATGGGAAGGATTTGCCAAATACTTCTACAGCATTAAAACATGAAAAATGTTATGCACCACCAAAATTTATGGTGGTAATGTCAGCCAGTAAGCTAATACTTCAACATGTTACATGATTTCAAAAGGTTCAATATACGAGCAAGTTTCCCTTTTTTTACTAAAATGGATGATTCCTCTTTGTGCTTGACTCTTTAGAAAAATGTTATCTCCGACCTCAAAAGTCAATGGTCTAATCCTTCTATCAGCGTAACTCTTCTACTGCTATGAACGATAACAAGACTTCTAGGAATGAGTTTCGCTATTTTTGTGGTCTCTTGAACTAACTCGGGACTAGCAAACTTGTTTCACCCACCTCGGTCCAATAAACTGGTGATTAACAAGGGTGACCATACAAAGTTTTGTAGGGTGTTTTACCAATACTTGCCTAATAACTATTATTGTAGGAGAGATCTACCAACAACAAATGCCTTAGCTTACTTCCCTTGAAATCCATTGCACAAGCCCAAAGTATATCTTCCGACGTCTCTACAGTACGCTCATATTACCCATCGGTCTAGGGATGAAAAGCAATACTAAAACACAAATTAGTTCCCAAAGACCTCTATACACTTGCCCAAAAAGTTTGAACTAAAACACGTGTCTCAATCCCACATAATGGATATAAGCACCCCATGTGAACGAGCGACCTCTTAAATGTACAAAAGGCTCAGGGACTCAAGTGTGTTTGAAATCTTGGTCGGTAGAAAGTGAGCTAACTTGGTCAGGCGGTCCACAAACACCCAAACAATGTCATGTCCTATGATATCCTGGTATCCCGCATCAAAAAGTGAGAGGGAGTTCCCGGGTTATAAAGAAAAAATCTTGGACCCCTACATAACAACGCGGCTTTTTCCCAGGTGGTAAAAACCCTATCAGAACTCCGCAGTTAAGCATGTTTGGGCGAGAGCAATGCAAGGATGGATGACCCCCTAAGAAGAACAAAATCATGATGGCTTTTACCCAAAGCGGACAATATTGTTGTCATGAGAAGGGTCGAGGTGTTACAAGTGGTATTAGAGCCGACTCTTCTCACCTCCGAGTGTGGGCCCCTACCGTCTCGTGTGACACATGAGCGGGCTACTGAGTGGGCGAGTCGATAAGGTCTGGTAGGCTACCAGAGCTGGCAGGCTACTGCACGAGAACGTGTAGCCTTGAGGGGGTGAATTGTGATATCTTGGTATCCCATATCGGAAAGGAAGAGAGAGTTTATAGGCTATAAAAACAACCTTAGACCCCTACATAGCAACGAGGCCTTTTCCCAAGTGATAAAGACCCTAGCAAAACTCCGCAATTTAGCATGCTTGGGCGGGAGTAATGTAAGGATTGGTGATCCCCTAGGAAGAACAAAATCGTGAGGGCTTTTGCCCAAAGCGAATAATATCGTTGCCATGTGAAGGGTCGGAGTGTTACATGTCCATGAGGTGATCTAGGTAACCATATCACGAAGTCTATGGTTAAATGCTCCTATTTTCACTCCAGAATATGTAGAGATTGTAACCTCCCACCCAGCTTTTAGTGCTTGATTTTCACTTGTTGACATGTTAAGCATTTTGCGACAACCTCTACTACATCCTTTTTCATTTCGTACCACTAATACTAGTGCTTAAAATCTTGATACATCTTGTTCCTTCTAGGATGTATTGCCATATTTGATTGGTGAAATTTCTTAAGTACCTCTTCTCGTAAACCACCTATGTTAGGTATAAATACTCGTCCTCAATATCTCAAACTTCCACTAGTGTGCACATTCCAATCTTTGGAGGTGCCATCAGTAGGTATATGTGACTTCAAGAAATCTATTTCCTAGTTAGACTTTTGTGCCTACAAGACCTTTGCTTGGCCAAGCTGGATGTGAGGACACTAGATTTCTGACTTAACGCATCAAACATGACGTTTGCCTTACAAGGATGGTAGGATAAAGTGAGCTGATAATCTTCCAAATATTTCATCTACCGTTGTTGCCTCATGTTCAACGATTTCTGGGTGAATTAGAACTTCATGCACTTACAATCAGTGTAGAGTTCTAACCATTCACCGAATAAGTAATGTTGCCATAACTTAAAGGTGAAAACCACTGCAGCTAATTTCAGATCACGCGTAAGATAATTTCTCTCGTGTGGCATTTGTTAGAGTTTTATACTAAAAATCATACTTTGTGTAATGAATTTTTGGTATTGATTTAATTTATTAATAATTTTTTTTATTTTAATAAGAATCTGTATGAGTAATGTTTATATTACATTATTTATTTAATATTGTACATGTCTGTCTTTTATTGTACATAGCAGTTATCTAGTGTGCAAAGTTTGACTTACACACAAAACATCAAACTACCGATTCTTATAGAATATATAAGTTTTTTGGTTTAGAGCCTTAAATGAAATTGAACACACTACCGACATGGTTGTTATAACACCTGGTAGTTAAATAAAGGAAAAAACAACTAGTAACTAAATTATAAAAAGACTCTAAACATGATTCCCGATAAAGCCTTATAATTAATTTTAAAATTGAAGCTCAAAAACAAATTTTTTATAAGACACCGACAATCGTGAATTATGCAATAAAATTATAGCACATAATTCAAAATTTTTCTTAAGAATTCTGTCCATGCAATAATTCATAAAAATAATATTAAAAGTTTATACAGAATTTTGAAATTTTTTCGAAACTAAAAATTTTATATCAAAAAATTCACGCAATAGAAAATACACCAAGTAATGCCACTTGGCAGAATATATGCATGCATGGTGACACAAAAAAGGGGTAGTTGTCCTCCCTTTTCACCTATATATACCCCATCAACTCACCTCATATGCACAAAAATGCTAAAGAAGAGAAAATAAAAAAAATTGAGAAAAGGAGGGACTAAAAAGAATTTGAAAATTTGGAGAAGGATAAGAAAAAGATTAGAAGGAGAAGCTAAAGAGGGAGTATACAATAGGGAAAAGAAGAGAGCCAAGGGATTGCCTTAGGCTGCACAACCCCCACACCCTATAACCGTACCACCCTTCTCCATCACAGCAGCCATGCCATGTCACCACTAGCATCGGGCCACCACTACACTGTCACCCAACTGACGTCGCCACCACCAGTTCCCGCTGACATCGACGATGATCGCTGCCACCACCGGCGTCTCCTTCTCTCTCTACCCCTCTCGGTATGTATCTCTCTATCTCTCCCCCTCTCTTCATACACCCAAACCCGCCACCCTCACCGTCTCCCTCTCTCCTTTTTTCTCTCCTACAACCACTAACCACCACCTCGTCATCTCCCTTCCTCTCCTGGCTCCCTCTCTCCCTTACCACCCGAAAGCTCCACCACCTCTCACCAATCACCATCACCCTCTCCTCACCAAAACTACCACGAACCATCACCAAACCACCACTCCGCCACCTCTCTCTCTCTCTCTCTCTCTCTCTCTCTCTCTCTCTCTCTCTCTCTCTCTTATGCCCTCTCTCCCTCTCCCTCATTGCCAAAACGCCACCACCCACGCACCACTGCCACCACTCAAACACTGTCGCCTCCACACTGCCACCATTCGCCACCTTCTCAGCCTCCTAGCACCACCGTAAAGTCACTACGACACCGCCATGGCCACATTAACAATTTACATCAGGGACGAACATAGGGTGTTCACGAGGAATACATTCCAAAATAATTTCACAAGTCAACACACCAGGGACGTTCTAGATCAAGGAACAAATGGTGACTGACTCCAAACGACACACCCCACAACTATGATAAGAGTACAACTCACAACGTACAAGCCATGACCCACAAGATGCCCCAAGTGCAATTATTACAATACTCATGGCACAATAATTTGAAGGATGAGGTATAACCACTTTAAGCATAAGGTACAACTACTTTAAGTGTGCCTCCCAACATAAGCTAAAAGTTGATATTCATTTATAATGAGTGTGCTCTTATATCATGTCATTGTTCATATGATTTTTAGCACATTAAGTCACATTAAACATACATTCAAACTTTAAATTGCTTAAGGAGTAAATTTAATGTTAAGCACATTATACTCAATACTTTACTTAAAAATTTAATAATTTAAACAGAATTTACAGCAAGCATTTGAGACACCTAGATTTTAAATGAATTTCAAATTTTTGGTCACAAAATAGTTTAAAAGGTCCTTCGCAAATTTTAGTAATAATAGTTAATTGAATTCCAATTATTTCCAAGGGTTATGACCTTCACAAACAAAAGCATTACAACAGCCCTATGCTTAAGATAAAAAATGCTACGCATAGAATAGAAAAAGAAAAATACGTTTGGAGTATTAAATCAGCTTTAAAAAATTTCTAATTTTTGGATATGTTATAGTTTAAGATGTCATCTAAAATTTTCGTAAGGATGCTTTATGGAGTTCGTAAGAAAATATTTAAAATTTTGCCCTCTTCAGAAAATGTGTCAAGTCAGCATTTTAGGGCTCTTTGATAGTGATTTTTAACATTAAAAACAGAAAGCATAAAAATTATTTGGCGAATCAAGCCAACTCTTTTATTTCTTAAAACTTTATAGCAACTAGGTCTTGAAGTCTAGTAAACATCTCATGAATAACACATTTTGATTTAGGCATTATAAATATTACATTTGGGTTTCAGGCAAAAGTTGGACAGATTAAGTTTTAAATCACTGAACGAGGACATCAACTTACTGAAGGCTTTTGACTGATCAAAACTCAACAAAACAAGCTCATTTTTGGAGAATAGGTAGAAAAATATGTTTATTACAACTTTCGTGAAGAGACCAAATCTTAGATCACATTTTAACCAAGGTCAACACCAACTCAAGCAGTTACCCCTAAAGTACGAGTAAGTTCTACCATGCACCAAGCAATCAACTCTCAACTCATGACCTTACCTCACAGCAATCAAAACCTAACCAGGCCGCACCTCCATGACCCATACCAAGACCCCGACCACGGTCTCATTCTCTCCGAGGAAACACAATTCATATATGAAAGAGATATAGAGCATAACAACCTAAAGTTCGATGCATCATGTTATTGTTAATACTTGTCACATAATCATGCTAACACTTAGCCATTTAAGATCATGTAAACAAATCTCGCATACTGAGGAGAACCCATAAGAGGGACGTGTCAATTTGGATAACCTACTTAAATTTCTTGCTAGAAAGTACGTCGGCCAAATGCATTTCTAACTTGGCTTCCAAGTTTTTTAATCTAAATGCCCGAAAGCAAGACTAATCAATTCTAAGGTCTAACCTCCATGCTCAATAAGTTATCATACTCATGTTATCACAACATTTAAACACATGAAACCAAGCACACGCAACCATCCTCACAGGGTGATGCAATCTCTCCCACGGCTCTTAGGTATTCGAATCTAGAGCTCTGATACCAAGTTGTAATGCCCTGATTTCCAAACAATAAAACTCCACGAAAACTAAAATGAAAACGACATTTATTTGTAAATAAAATTCTCAAAACACGCAATTTTAAACAAAAAATGTTACCCAAAAGATTTTTCATCCCAAAAACCTCCTTTCGAGACAAAATCGAACATTTTCACATAGCGGTTGTCCGCACGAGCGAACCCTCTACCGCTCGAGCGGTGAGACACTCGAGAGATTTTCAAGTAAAAAACTAAAAAAATTTTCCAAGTCTAAAAACACACTTAAAAACCTTATCTGTGAACAAAGGTGTAAATAACCAAGGAATTTAGGGCAAAATGTTCATTTGATAAAGAAGTCACTCCCTCGACTCGAAAACGAATAATAGAAAGTGTTTAACCCTAACAAAAGAAAAAAAAAACAACCCATGGTTTCTCTTTCAAAATCATCACATCATACATGCATTGATATAATCGCTTCAAGGCTTACAACATAAGCTTTCTGTTCCAAAACATTACATATCGAAACATGTTCCAATATTAAACAAAAGAAAAACTAAGAAAGTCTTCCATCGCTTTCGACTCCTCAAAATCATCCTGAGTGATCATGTGCACTTGAAAAAGGTTTTCAAATCCCATACCATGGGCCGAGGCTCAATCGGAAGCAGACTAGTATGAAATAAAAGCTAAACATGCTAACACAAAATATATGAATGTTTCGACTCACACGAGGCTCAAAAACGATTTTACTTCTCAAAATCATAAGTTTACATGCAATTCATGCATCTTCATAAGCTTTTACCGTAGGACCAAAATCTGCCCAACTAATGCATCTTTACGGGCTTTCACCGAGGGACCAATATTCGCCCCAATTAATGCATCTTTACGAGCTTTCACCGATGGACCAATATCTGCCACAACTAATGCATGAATAATCCAAAATTTGCATGCACACAACCATATACGAACATCACATTCACAAATCATTGTCATCCACTTATCCATGGAGACCAACAAACGTTAAAATGAGGCTCAATCTCAACGGTTAGTTCCAAACCTCTAAAATTAGGTTTTTGTAAACATTTGCATAAATTTTTTCGATTTTTAAAACTCCTCTTTTCAAAAACAACACGACACATATGGCCACCAACCTTATAATAAACCATAAAAACGAACAACATGCTTTTTGGCCGCCCAATCACGGCTTAAACACAAAGTTCAAGATTTAAAGCATTTTTAAACGATGAAAACGCATAAAACTTCACATAGCACCCCTTTAAGATAAGATAGTCTAAGATCCTACCCAGGTGAGTTAAAACTTGAAGCTCTGAACACCGACGAGAAATCAAAGTCACCAAAATGCGATTCCGTGGATGAATCGAAGCTTGCGGCAAGAATATCGAGGATCAATTATCCGAACGCCAAGATCCAGACCCGAATCAAGCCAAAGGCAAGAGCGAAAGTAGAGTGTTTGAGTGATCTTTCTACAGAGAGAAGAGAAAGCTTACACATAAAGCTTTGGCATAAAACCCAGAGCATGGGCTGTCTTATAAATATCTCATGCCAGGCTGTCTGCTCGAGCGAACAGAGCTATGCTTGAGCAGTCTCCCACCGACTCAACTCTCGGCTACCAGTCTGTTCGAGCGAATAGAGATCCGCTCAAGCGATCATCGTTGGGTGAAAACCTAAACAAAAAGACTCATGACCAAGCCCACACATGCGTAACACATAAAGAAATGTAATATTCAATAACGATTAAAGCACTAACCAAAACATCAAATCAACATTATGAAAATGAAATAGAACCGGGTCTCACAACTCTTTCCCCTTATGAAATTTTACCCCCAAAATTCAACACTGGATCTCAAGCCAGCCACCTCATTGTCGACTACCAACAATCTCTGATACAAAACTCTATAACGCTGCACAATAGTAAAGATACCAACGTAGCTCATCCCCCAAGAGTGACATCTTATGACACGAAAATGTTTCCGAAAGGTAAACATCCATACTGATTGTTTTCACGAACAAAGTGTCACTGACACTACGGTCATCTAAACATCCTTGAACCGAGATCCAACTCACACCACCGAGGCATTGAAGTGCAACCTCCACTAGATGCAACCAACTCAAGCAACAAAAAGCATTGCTCGAGGCTAATCCACAATTGGGATTAGTCCCAAACACTCTCTACTTCAGATCGTAAAGACTACCACCCTCATTTGTATTACCATAAACTAACTCATCCACATCTCACAATGCCCATCAAGGGCAACTCCTGTAAGCCCAAACACATGTCGTCAAACTCTAACATTATTCACAAGGATTCATATGCCTCATATCCACGATCTTATTCAAACCTTCACAATCACTTGATGACTATAAACTCGAAGCCACATCATCCTTCTATGCATATTAGAATTCCACCACTGAAACTGATAAGATGTTCATTCCAAGCAAAAACAACATACATTAGGTTCCAAAGAAAGGAACTTATTCAATTCACTGGAAACCCCAAAGAACACATTTCCTTCTCATGAGTTACCAACATTCCATCTGAACCTATACCCTCTACCAATCCTCAATCGCGAACCACAACTCTCACCTTGCAGAAATACTAGGTGTCGCATCATTGTCAAGGCCAAGCTTCCACACAGTCGAGATTACCACCCCGACATCACAATCATTCAAATCAATACGGTTACATGAACTCAAAGAGTCACTTAGACTAGGTACACCACACAGACCAAACATTCCATGGGTACACACTTACCTACACGAACCCAATCACATCTCATGTTACCACATAACGTACATACCTACCCCACGTTTCACCGTTAAACCTCTAACTTTTAGTTTACCGTTCAACCTCTAATCAATCATAATCGCCTCTATCCAGCATCAACCCAAACTCATAACATATACATCAATCCCTCGAATCCACAACATTTCGCAATGAGTCGGATACTGAAGTTTAGGCCATCATCAACCATTTCGCTCGTCAACACCTGCACACACATTCACCTGATTCCCTTACATCCGTACCGTACATATAGCAATTTTCCATTAGTCAACAACACACAAAATTCTCTAATCCTTCACCAACGCCAGTCAACCCATTCATATCTTTCCGCACCAAGTAACCAACCAAGAACCACCTCTCGTACTTAACACTTCTATCTTTTATACAACTCATCATGGCCTTTCCGTTCTAAAACAGATAATTACGTAGGCCCCAACACCCCACACCGGCGAAGGCTTCTCAAACATCAAATTCTTCCTGACTCATACCTTACCACATTCTTTTAATAACCTCAACTCGATTTTCTACGACTTGTATCCTAACCACAAGCAGACAACTGACCACCTACTCTGAAAAATCTTAGTAGTTCAAAATACCAAGTAGAACGCAAATCGAGACTCACAAAAGGTCCATTAAAAACTCACCACATGAACAACCCAGCTATAAAGGCTTTAACAAAGATCTCACTCTAACAAGAGCTAAGGATATCAACATTCCCGTACAAATCAGAATATACACAGTATATCTGTCAAACAATTTTCATCCAATCTCTACAGAAATAGGCTCTACATCTCAACACTAACTCCCCCATCAAAAAAGACAGGCGTTCCAGGTTTACCAACTCGATATCTTAGGGTGCACAACCCAAACACTCATACTCACACTGTAGAGTAAACAAACCTCTACTAGAAAACCACGAGGAATCAGTTCTACAATCACCGGATCCCAGCAATATAAGTTCTCAAGGCACAACTCAAAGGACCACAACACGTATACAAGATCCAGTGAGATTTTTACATTCTCAGAAAATAACAAAATCTAAATCAATCAAGGATCTCGACATCTATATTCAACCGTGATGAAATAGCTCACCCCTGATAATTGTCCACAAGGTAACTCTCTCTCTGCCCAGAGAAAAAAAAAGGTCAACCAAAAATTGTCACTCAACACCATCATACTCTCAGTACCCATCAAATACTCGATTCAGAAGAACACTGCCGATCTGACCTTGAGTTAACATCGCCACCACCATACAAAGGTTGTTGACCCCAATCACGATAATCATACCATTCGTCACACTGAGTCCTCAAATTTAGACCCTGTTCATACACCTCAGATACCATTAACTTTCTTATACCCCATATGACTAGTCTCACAAGATTACAAGCTTATTATCGAGCATATATAGAGACACAACCCCAAACACTCCCATTACACCAAGGCCTCACCTCACTAGTTGCGCTTCGCGAACCTGACTCTCAACAGGTAAACAACAGCCACAGCCACATTACAGGCTTGGGTCAACTGTTTAGACAAACCCACAAGGAGAGCACACGGTGCTTAATCGAAGGAGGCCTAACTTGGGACCTCTCACCCAGAGTTATCCACAACTCCCACGATTGTACCAACATCATTCACATTTCTGATGTCCGAGTATAAAGACGATTACATACATTGGGATCCATGAATTTTTCCTGTCAACCCTAGGCCACTCAAACTGTTATGGTAAACTACTTAACTTTACTACTCCACTTTTCACTTTCAAGGGCAAAGCACACAACCACCTCCACACAGTAGATTCAACCACAAATAGCCTCTCTCCATTCAATAAACATCTCATGGCACATCACACTCATGATATACTATTTAGGCATTGAGCTAACCACACCATCAAGCCCCTTCATGGGGTTTTCAAACCTCGTGCGCTTAGCACTTGCGAGGGAGACAATAAAGCAACCGCATCATCTTGTACAAGATCTGATACTACTCACCTTTCAACTCGTCCAGGCACACCCATATACCCACCCAACACAGTTCCCAAACACAATCTCCTAACCATGAGGATAACGATTAAAACCACAAACCTTTACTCTCGTGAAATTCCCAAAAGACGAATGCTCGTCGCATGCTAGAATCGTAACTAAAACCCTTACACATTTCAACACACCTATGACCTATACTCATTCCAACACATCTGCGACTTCACGATTAATCGACCAAACACATCCCTTAGCTTACACACCCGTAACTCAACTTTCGAATTTCAATAAGAAACATAACTTCCAAAGCTATTAGGTATCACTATGACTACCAACGATACCCTACAAACTAAGGATACACCCAGAACCATTTTACGCTCTGCAATGTCAACATAAGTTCGGCCCAAGATTACTATACTCCCATCCGCTATGTTTCCATTTGTACGCCAACCCCGAGTACACATCTTATGATATAGCATGGCTCACGACGTACCTAATCCTTAACACAACCAAACCACATACACAAACCTTAACAGAGAGGGATTACCACTATCCGCTAATTCAATCATAACAAATGATCTATGAGGGTCTCAAACACCCCCATCACCCTTAATCACAAGGTCACCAGTAACACAACTCATCTCCCGGTAGTATACACCTTAAGAAGAGTCTTCTACCACAACCAACCAAATACCCATGCTTCAATTGTGCCTGAACAAAACCATGCTAACAAAAACGTGTAAAGGGTAATTAACCAAGGTCAACACCAACTCAAGCAATTACCCCTAAACCACGAGTAAGTTCTACCATACACCAAACGATCAACACACAACTCATGACCTTACCTCACAGTAATTAACAACTACTGGGCAGCACCTCCATGACCCTTACCAAGACCCCAACCATGGTTTAATCCTCTCTAAGGAAACACAGTTCTTATAAGAAAGAGATATATAACATAACAACCTAAGGTTCAATACATCATATTATTGCTAATACATGTCACATAATCATGCTAATGCTTAGCCATTTAAAATCATGTAAACAAATCTCACATACCGAGGAGAATCGACAGGAGAGACGCCCCAATTTGGATAACCTACTTAAATTCCTTGCTAGAAAGTACGTCGGCCAAATGCATTTCTAATTTAGCTTCCAAATTTGTTAATCCAAATACCCGAATGCAAGATTAATCAATCCTAACATCCAACCACCATACTCTATAAGTTATCATACTCATGTTATCACAACATTTAAAGGCATGCAACCAAGCACACGCAACCATGCTCACAGGATGTTGCAACCTCTTCCATGGCTCCTAACTATTTAAACTTAGAGCTCTAAGACAAAGTTGTTGTTGGAGGTAATACTGCCAAGATCATTATTTTTGTAAATAATTTTTAGTAAAAATTAACTAGACGGACAAACGCCGAAACGGGATCCAGATAAAAATTTTGACGTCAAACGATCAAAGTAAAATCCGTGCAACCAAAGTTAATTTAGAAGAATACATTTTGTCGATCGATTCTTCAACTATAACTTGATTCCGAGTTGAAGCTTCAGTCAGATCTTTTACTATATTTCCTTACGCGATCCTTGAACGTAGTATGGGTTATGGACTATCGAGAACTCGTACCGACAGAACCCAGATGTATTTAGTCTTGAAAGACAAATTATGATATATCAATCTAAAACTAGTTCAGTCTACCCGCATAAATATAGAGCTACAGCAGGGATCTGAGAAATAATTATGAGTAAGACTTCTAGTGGAACACAGATACCTACCATCGGTTTCTACAATTATGGAAAGACGCAGCGGTTTTGTAATTTTCAAAAAATACTTAATTACAGTTCACACCACTAAAGAACTATAATTGCACTCTGACCTATTATCTCAAGATTTTCTTGCATTGAGCTCCTATTATTAAATTCTTACCATTTCTCCCAACGTTAAGATTTTCGATACCCGCCAATTAAATTTAATTATTGATAATTTAATTTAATTGATATTTTGATATTCCTTAAACCCATTCGCTTAACTTATTTGACCGCTAGATAATCAAATCCACCTCTAGAGTTTGGCCCGGTCAAAACTTATAAACTTCCTAAAGTGAGTATCGTCAATTTTGATCTTTTGGGACGTGAATTCTGTCAATAATTAATATTTTTCATATAAATAATACCGCTATCCAACTCACCGAGAATATAGACCATATAAGATCAAACCCCCTAATGAATCAAAATAACGAATATTAAATATATGCAAATTAATAATTATTTTAGGATTAAGAGGATAAGTACTATTTATAATAATCTTAGAGTGTGAATTAATTTATATAGTCAGTATAAAATTAATTACCCAAAATGTCTCGTTCAATACACACAAAATATACTAGCACAGAGAGTCGAAATAATAAACGACGTTATTATTTGTTTCTCGTAACCAAGGCAGGCCTACTAAAACTCTGTGCTACAGTCGTACCGATGATATGTCCATTTCCATCTAAACTGTGAACATAAAACTTATATTCTGTAAGAACCTAAAATTTGATCTTCTGTGTGTAAGCCGTATTTTACACACCAGATTAAATACTATACAGAATATCGAGCATCCATGTATAACATTGAAAAAATGATACACATACATTGCTTATAAAAATTCTCATAAAATGAAAAATTAATTTTATTAAAAAAAAATAAAAATATTAAAAACATGATTTTCAGTATACTAACCCTAACAATCTCTCACTTATATTCAAAATCATGCTACTATACATCTGACTCCCATGCCCTCTACATGACTATCAAAAGTCTTTGCCGGTAAGCTCTTTGTAAAAAGATCTACAAGGTTGTCTCCTGATGCACTCTTGGTCACAGCAACATTACATCTCTGTACAATTTCTCGTACTTACGCTTAATGCGCTTACCTTTCTTATGGACCCTTGGCTCCTTCGAATTTTCAATCGTTCCGCTATTGTCACAGTAAAGTATAATAACCGATTGAACTGAAGGTATCACATCTAGATCCAACAAAAAGTTCATGAGCTAAACGACCTCCTTGGCTGCTTCAGAAGCTGCCACATACTCGGCCTCCATGGTGGAATAAGCAATGCAGGACTACTTGATACTCCTCCAGCTTATAGCTCCACCTCCTAAGGTAAACACATCTCTTGAGGTAGACTTACGGAAATCCCTATCAGACTGAAAATCTGAGTCTATGTACCCCAAAGGTACTAGACTGTCTGCTTGGTAAACCAACATATAATCCTTAGTCTTTTTCAGGTACTTGATTATATTCTTTACCGTAGTCTAATGCTCCTGCCCTGGGTTAGATTGATAACTGCTAACCATGCCAACGGCAAAGCAGATGTCGGGTCTAGTGTAAAGCATAGCATACATGAGGCTTTCTACTACCAAAGCATAAGGATCCGTCCTGATTTTCTCTATCTCATCAGGTATCTTAGAACACTTATCCTTGGATAGAGTGATTCCATGCTCAAAAGGAAGAAACCCTTTCTTGGAATCCTGCATGCTAAAACGAGCTAGGATATCATCGATATAATTTGCTTGTGATAAGACCAACATCCTTTGTTTTCGATCTCGTATAACCTTAATCCCAAGGATGTGACTAGCTTCTCCCAAGTCTTTCATATCGAACTGTCTAGATAACCATACTTTAACCGTAGATAATGTCCCCACATCATTTTTGATGAGCAAGATATCGTCTACATAAAGTACTAAAAAAATCACCATGCATCCGTCACGCTTTTTGTACACACAGAACTCATACGGACTTTGATCAAAATCATAAGACTTAATGGCTTGATTAAACCGAGTGTTCCAAGACCTTGATGCCTATATAAATTCATAAATGGATCTCTTAAGCTTGTACAACATGTGTTCCTGGCCTTTTGTAATGAATTCGTCTGATTGTATCATATAGATACACTCGTCAAGGCTTCTATTAAGGAAAGCTGTCTTGACTTCTATTTTCCATATTTCGTAATCGGAATGTGTGGCAATAGATAAGAGAATTCGGATAGATTTAAGCATGGCTACCGGCAAAAAGGTTTTCTCATAGTCGATCCCTTCTTTCTGAGTAAACCCTTTAGCAACAAGCCTAGCTTTGAAGGTTTTAACCTTTCCGTCTGCTCATTTCTTCTTCTTGTAGATCCACTCGCATCCAATGGATTTTATCTCTTTGGGTGATTTACAAGTTTCCAGACCTGATTAGAATATATAGATTCTATTTCTGAATTCATAGCCATTTGCCAGAGATCTGCATCTTTGTATTGTTGTGCTTCATTGTAGTTACAGGGCTTGGTATCCAGTTCTATCGGATTCATATCATACGACTCTCCCAAGAACATATACCGATCAGGTTGATGAACAATCCTTCTACTACAACGAGGCACTACCTATGTCTATGTACTAGCAGTAACACGTTGTGCAGAATATAAACCCTGTGCATCAGTACCTTGTTTTTGATTTGCACCTGCCTGGATAATCCTTCCACTACGACGAGATAATGGAATATCAGTGATTTGTGGTTCCTCTTTTGTTCTACTGGTATTTTCTCTTAGTTCTTCCAAAATAATTTTGCTATTGGGCCTGTGATCCATAATATAATCCTCTTCCAAGAATCGGGCATTGGTACTAACAATGACCATATGATCCTTAGGATTATAAAATAGACCACCATTCATTCCCTTGGGATATCCCACAAAGAAACAGACTTCTGTCCTCGATTCCAACTTACTCGCGTTCCCTTTCAGCACATGTACTAGACACTCCCAAATACGAATGTGTTTCAGACTAGGCTTACGCCCGGTCCATAATTCTGTGGGAGTTAAAGGTACTAAATTAGAAGGTACCAAGTTCAGAATGTAAGCTACTGTTTCTAAAACGAGTCCCCAAAACAAATCGGGTAAACTTGAATAAGTCATCATGGACCTTACTATCTCCATAAGAGTCATATTCTTTCTTTCTACTATACCATTCTGCTGCGGAGTGCCAGGTGCAGTCAACTGGGATGTAATCCCCTCTGATGACAAGTAGTCGTTAAACTCTCCTAAGAGGTATTCTCCACCACGGTCGGATCGTAGTGATTTGATACTTTTATCCAGACGATTCTCTACCTCCGACTTGAATTCTTCAAATTTCTCAAAGCATTCAAACTTACGGTGCATCAGGAAAATGTATCCATACCTTGAGTAGTCATCAATGAAACTGACGAAATACTCAAAGCCATCTTTAGCCTGGATTGTCATAGGACCACACACATCAGAATAAACCAGTTCTAACGGTTCTTTAGCTCTATAACATTTGGCTAAAAAGAGCCTCTTGGTCATCTTACCCTCTAAGCAAGATTCACATGCTAGAAGTGTCTCCACTTCCAATGAACTCAAATGTCCATTTACTACCAGTCTATTTATCCTTTTTAGATTAATATAACCCAAGCTTAAGTGCTAAAAAATCATTTGGTTCGTTAAAGAATGAAACTTTCTCTTATATGGTAAAGTAGACGTGTAATTCATTTTAGTTAGTTGCAGTGTAGAATAGATAGAAGATACAACATACAGATTATCCACCAATGTACCGGAATAAATAAAATATTTATTTTTCTTCACAACGACAGAGTCTCCAAAATGAACAAAATATTTGTCTTTTATTAAACTCGAGACTGAAAATAAATTTTTTCTAATCGAAGGTACATAAAGACAATTTTTTAGAAGTAGTATCCTATCTTTACTAAAACTGAGAGTGACATCTCCTACTATAACTGCTGCAACCCTTGTATTATTACTCAAGTGTAGGTAGATTTTTCCATCACTGAGTTGTCTGATTTTTTAGAACCCCTGCAAAGAATTGCAAATATGATTAGTGGCTTCCGTATCTACACACTAGGCACTAGTAGATAACACTGCTAAACATGTTTCAACAACCAGTGAACAGAAATTACCTTATTTGTTCTGCTTACTGAGAAAAATCGGACTCTGCTTTTTTCAATGCCCAAACTGGTTATAGTGATAGCACTTGCCTCTCGGCTTCTTCACACCAGCTTTTGGTTCCTTAATTGCTTTTTGATTTGTGTTTTCTTGTGTCTGAACTTTTTTCTTTTTCTTACCTTTTCGCTTAGAGAAAGAACATTTCTCAGCCATATACACAGAACCTGACTTCTTAAGAACACTCTTGGCTACTTGAAGTTTCTTAAGAAGTTCTGCCAGTGAGTAGCTGAGCTTATTCATAGAATAGTTCAAGAAGAACTGCTTAAAACTTTCAAGCATTGACTGGAGTATGATATCGACCTGGGTTTCCCCGTCAATTTTAGCTCCAAGGATATCCAGTTCATTCAGAAGACTGATCATCTTTAGAACATGATCCCTACCTTGTGTACCTTCAACCATGTTTGCATTCATTAGAGATCTCATGGCCACCTACTTAGCAACACGATTGTGATCCCTAAATATTTCTTTGAGGTTCATCATCATGTGATAGATACTGGGCATAGACTGATGCTGATGTTGCAAAACATTTGACATTGAAGTCAAAATGCAACAGCGAGCCATCTGATCAGCTTTCTACCACTTCTGATGGGCTTGGATTTTTCTTTCGGTACCCTCTTCAGGTACTGGTGAACATATCTTAGTTAAAATAAACTAATAATCTTCAACAGTTAATACAATGACCAAGTTCCGTTTCCAGTCAATATAATTTGGCCTCGTAAGTTTATTTTCTTTGAGAATGGAAGCAATTAGGTTGAAAGTCATTTTAATCATGAGATTCACATAGTTAAAATTACTGTTAATTATGATAAGCAAATCTTTAAATTTATTTTAATTTGATTCCCTCTATCATTTTAAAATTAATTCGTCAATAACCTAGATTCTTATTAATAGCATGTCACGATGGGTGGATGTCTACTATCCATCATAAGACTAGATAGGTCAATTTTTTTTAAAATTTTACTATCTAGGCAACTGACCATGCCAAGTAAAATTAAATAACTGACATAGATTTGGTCAAGTATATAATAGTGTTGACTCAGATGGAGAGTATACTATTATATTCAGCTAAGTGTTAACCATCACCTAATCCCAAATCAATAGCTTCGCAATGAATCCTTCAGATGGAGAAGTGATCCACACTAACAATTATTTAGAATTATCCCTAAAGGAGATTTGTACTGGTGATACCACAATTAATATGTCCAATAGAGAGGAATACCTTACTGCCAATACGCAGAATTTAATTGCATCGCCTACAAACTGGTGATGAAAACTGCGGGATTTATCTGTGAATAAATTTTCTCTCCCACTTAGATTTTTAAAACATTTTTTAGGGTTATAAAAATCTGTTTAATTAAAATAAATTTATTAATTTCAAAAGTCAAATGATCTGAAAGAATCAAATAATTTTTCGTGTACACGATTCCAAAGATTCTGATTTATCAAATCATCCTTTAGTGTTTAAATGCGTAACAAATAAAATTTCATAAATGCATAATTTTTTTGTAATTTTTCAGCTAAAGTAGTGATTAAAGGTACTTATTTATTTTATTTTTTGTTTCAAGCTTTTTGAAAAATAATAATTTATTTCGATTAAATATTTTTTTATTTAATTAATTTCAAATATAGAATTAATTTTCACATTTTTCTAAGATATTCGATTTTAGAAAAAAAATTATCTTAAACGCGATATTTTGTAAAAAATAAAATATCTAAAAATTTTCTATTTAATTAATTAATTAATTAAAAAAACTTAACTTTATTTTTCATTACAAAATATTTTAATTAAAACCGAATATTTGAATTAAATAAATTAATAGGATAAATAAAACCAATATATATAATTCACGCAATTAAAAAAAAATTAAATACATGATATATATAAAAAAAATATTTCAATTTTATAATCCATTTAAAACTCTAAATAGTTTTGGTCTCCTAATTAAAAGAATAAGCTTTAAAATTATTTTCTGAATCAACTGCTTTGTTTGGATAAACACTGCTGTGTTTGGATAAAATCCAGCCAACCAAACATCCTGTGAAAGCCAAAATAGCCGCTTGGAATTGCTTGGAACTTGCGCCTGCTTGGGAATTGCTTGCTGCACCGAAAACAGTTTGTGTTTGGGAAAACCACTTCTACTTGCTTTGATTTTTTTTTTGTTCTTCAGTTTGGTACTGTCGTAGCCTGTTTGGAATTGGAAAACTGCTTTGCCACGGCCGCTGCTGGATTGCGCCAGCTTTTTCAGAAAACAACTTTGGCCGCAGCACAAGGCTGCGTTTGGTGCTTCTTGATTGCTTAAGGCGTTGTATGGTTTGCTGCTGCTTTGGACAAAATCACTGCTGCCGAAACAACTTGTTTGGATTGGTTGCTATTTTGGAAAAACCGGCGCTGCTATGCACCGAAACATCCTGGTGCTGTTTGGCTGTGCTTAAAGAAAAACTGCAACCTAAGGCTGCGTTTGGCAGCTTCGGCGACTGTTTTGCCTTTTTTTTTCTTTTATCTGAAAATAATTGAAAAAAAATTAGCAAAGCAATAAAAAAACTCCGGTTACCACTGCCTTCCTCCTTCTATACTTATTCTTATTTTTTTCTAAAACAAACTAGAAAAAAATTTAAAGAACATATAAAAAATACAACGAAACCTATGTCCCGTAGGTTCACATTCGATCTAAAAAAATTAATCTATCACGGTCAACCCTCGTGAAAAAAAAAGTTAATTAATCATCATCAACGCATTCAATCAAATATGAAAATAAATGATGATCATAAAATTGGGATTTATAACGCCTGCAAAACAAAGTTAGCAACAGTTCTAAAATTATTCGGCCCCGATAACAGTAAACAAAAAACAAAAACGGCTATGATACCAATTGTTAGAGACAATACTGTCAAGATTATTATTTTTGCAAACGATTTTCAGTAAAAATTAACTGGACGGGCAAATGTCGAAATGGGCTCCAGATAAAACTTTTGACGTCAAACGATTAAAAAAATTCGTACAACCAAAGTTAATTTAGAAGAATACCTTTTGTCGGTCGATTCTTCAACTACAATTTAATTCCGAGTTGAAACTCTTGTTAAATCTTCTACTGTATTCCCTTACGCGATCCTCAAACGTAGTATGAGCTACGGACTATCGAGAATTCGTACCAGCAGAACCCAGATATATTTAGTCTTGAAAGACAAATTATGATATATCAATCTAAAACTGGTTCCACCTACCCGCATATATATAAGGCTACAACAGGGACCTGTGAAGTAATTATGAGTAAGATTTCCAGTGAAACACAGATACCTACCAGCAGTTTCTGCAATTATGAAAAGACACAGCGATTTCTGCAATTTTCATAAAACACTAAATTACAATTCACACCACTAAAGAACTATAATTTCACTCTGACTTATAATCTCAAAACCTTCTTGCATTGAGCTCCTGTTATTAAATGTTTACCATTTCTCCCCACGTTAAGATCCCTGATGCCTGTCAATTTAATTTAATTACTAACAATTTAATTTAATCGGCATCTTGATATTTCTTAAATCCTTCCGCTTAACTTATTTGACCGCTGAATAATCAAATCCACCAACAGGATTTTGTCCGATCAAAACTTATAAGATTCCTTAAGGGGGTATCGTCAATCCCGATCTTTCGGGATGTGGATTCCGTCAATAATTAATATTTACCATAAAAATAATACCGCTATCTAGTTCACTGGGAATATACACCCATATAAGATCGCACCCTCTAATAAATCAAAACAACGAATATTAAATATATGCAAATCAATAATTATTTTAGAATTAAGAGGATAAATACTATTTATAATAATCTTGGGATGTGAATTAATTTATATAGTTAGTTTAAAATTAATTACTCCAAATGTCCCGTTCAATACACACAAAGTGTACTAGTACAGAGAATCAGAACAATAGACAACGCTATTATCTGTTCTCCGTAACCAAGACAAGCATATTAAAATTCTGTGCTACAATCGTACCGATGGTATATCAATTTCTATATAAACAGTGAGTATAAAACTTATATTCTGTAAGAACCTAAAATCTGATCTTTTGTGTGTAAGTCGTACTCTACACACCAGATTAAATACTATACAAAATATCGGACATCCATGCATAACATTAAAGAAATGTTACACATACATTGCTCATAAAAATTCTCATAAAATGAAAAATTAATTTCAATAAAATAAAATTAAATACTAAAAACATGATTTTCAGTACAAGATTTCTGGTTAGTTGCAAAGTGCTGACTGAATTAAAAGACTAGAACTTTAATTCTAATAGGATTACAGGTTTTTTAGATTAACAGAAACTCTTTGGTTAAAGAGCTATAGATAGACCATAAAAATCAAATTTTAATGTATTTATTTATTTATTTATTTAAATGTGTAGATGTTTTTATTTCGATTTATTTATTCTGTTATGCTTAAATTAATTCTGGTTAATTCGATTTTTTTTGTAACAAAAAAATAAAATAAATTTTTTTTAATTAGAATTAATTTTTTAAAAAGAAGATTTGAGAAATTCATTTTGGTTACATTAAAACACGTTTAAGATGATTTTTAAAAAAAATCAAATATCTTGAAAAAATGTGACGATTAATTTTAAATTTTTTGAATTAATTAAAAGGTGTTTAATTTTAATAAATTATTTTTTTCCAAATATGTGTAATAGAAAAATAAAATTGAATTCTTGATTTTTACTTCAAATTAGTTTTTTAAATAAATAGAATTTGAGAATTTTATTTTTTACTCATAAAAACACATAAAGATTGTTTAAAAATCGAAATCTTTTGTAACGTGTGATTTTTGAAAATTATAAATTTATTTCAATTAAACATATTTTATAACCTTCAAAAATATTTTAAAAAACTAAGTAGGTGAGTAAATTTATTCACCGATAAATTTTACGATTTCCATCGCTAGTTTGCAAGTGATATAATTAATTTTGCGCGTTGGCATTAGGGCCTTCTTCTCCATGAGACAAAATTAATTACAGAATCACAGGTATAAACCTCATTTATGGATAATTTTGGATAATTGTTAGTGTGAATCACTTCTTCATCAGTATGATTTATTGTGAAGCGATTGATTTGGAATTAAGTGATAGTTTATACTTAACTATACATAATTGTATATTCTCCATCTGAGTCACTGCTTTAGTTATTAGACCAAAGCTACTTCAGCTGTTTAATTTTACTTGGTGAAGTCTATTGCCTAAATAGTAAAATTAATAGAAATTTGCCTATTAGGATAAATAATGAATAGTAGACGTCTTTTCCATCAAGGTATGCTATTTACAGTGTACTAAGTTGCTTGCAAATTTTTTTAAAAATGGTAGAGGAAATCAATTTTAAAATAAATTTTAAAAGTTTTGCACATCATAATTAATGATTTTTCATTATGTGATTTTTTAGATAAAATGACTTTCAATTCTCTTACGACTATACTCAAAAAAAATAAACTTACGAGCCTTAATTATATTGACTGAAAAAGAAATCTGAATAATGTTTTAACTGCCGATGGTGTTCTAAGGAAGTTAGAAAATGTGTTTATTTCTGAAAAGAATTCTTCCTCTAAACCGAAAAGCAAGAAAAAGAAAAAAATTCAAAAATAAGGTGGCACAATTTTCAAGGTAGTTAGTGAGCCACGAGCTAATATGAAAAAGCCGAAAGTTAAATATTTTCACTACAACCAGACACAGCATAGAAAAAAGTAATGTCCAGTTTATCTTGACACGTGCGGGCGTTTCGTTTATTCGTGGGGTGCACCTTATATATATTGTTTTTAGAAAAATTTTATTTTCTTTTTAAAACAAGAAAATCCAAGGTATTCGAGTATATTTTTAGAAAAATAGAATCATCACTTGATTTTTGAAAAAAATTAAGAAAAATAAAAAGAAGGTTGCGGGTATTTTACAAACGTAACTAAAGAAAAAGAGGGTCCGGGGGTTAAGGTACAAAAAGGGAAGGTGTTAGGCACCCTTTTCGCCTAATCGTGAGTTTGGTCTCTACTTCGTCAATATTGATTCTTGTTGTAAACTTTTTAAACGTAACATATATAGAATGGGAGGTCAAAGAGAGTCCAAACAGAAGCAAGCAAATAAACAAAATCCTAACTACGATCCTAAGGTCATGCAACTTGATTACTATTTCTATATATGTCATGCGCGTCGTTTGGTCAAAGTAAAGAGTAAAATATCCGAGTAAGCGATAAAATGAACAAATAAAGATATAAGGGTCATGCAATAACGTTTTTGCCCCTAACATGTTACGAACAGGCTATACATAATGAACAAAGGAGACCAGAACAACATTTTCAAGACGCTAGACATGCAGAAAACTCACGGCCGTAGCAACAAACATTGTGGCCGTGACAAATATTAGGTTACCGCGAGAAACAGAATCAACAAAACTCATGGCCATGATAAATAAAAGTGGGGGCCAAGATTTTTAAGGATCCAAAAATGGTATAATCATCATACAAGGCCTAAAATAGACTTAAATGGATAGGACATGCAGGACAAAGACCCTAACCCATTTATTCTAGGTTAGATCCACCACCCTTCTTTCTCTATACAAGCAATATCTCAAAATAAAGCATACGGGAAATCAGAAATGAGTAACAGAGTACTTGAAACACATTTTCATGTCACTGGCCTCACAAAATCTCATGGCTGTAGCAAGAGGACATCGTGGCCGTGAAAAATATGAAAGTAAAAGCTGTAGCTGTTGAAAAATAACTGACAGCCATTATTGTGAGTTTAATAACACACACTGCCATGATATTGAAAGGTTGCGGCCGTCATATTTTTATAATTATAGAACATACAAAAAGAGAGGCGTACAAAATGGAGACCATGACCCATTTGATCTAAGCCAGATCTACTATTCATTACCCAGCGAGAACATCACTTGAAGTATAGAAAAGAACGAAGCAAAATAGAATAAGAAAAAGGGAGAAAAGCCTTGAAATAAACAAATAATAGAGAGTTTTAAAGAGAGTTTTCATATTTTTAGCCTTTAAACAATGTCACGACCGAGACAGTAAGATGTCGCGGCTGTGAGAAAGGTAGGCAAAAAAGTATCAGCCAAGTGCACAAAAGTAATGGCCATGACTATATGTTTAATAAAATAAGCGGTCGTGACATTGAAAGGTCACGACCGTCATATTTCTAGAACCTCGAAAAGTTCTCGATGAGCTCAGTGTGCTTGTGAGCGTTTAAATGAAATGAAAATGAAAGGACAGTCGTGACTTTCAAAAGTCGCAGTTAGGTTTAGAAAGTTGCGGCCGTGAGAAAGGAAGTTGCGGCCTGTTCTAGAGTTTTCAAAAAGTGGCAGCCGTGATGATCAAGGACACGACTTGTTCTATAGTTTTCAAAAAGGTGGCGGCCGCGAGGATAGGAATGTCATGGTCTGAAAATTTTTGGTGGTTTTTTGGGTTTTGAACCAGATTCTTGATTTTGCTTGCTGGATTGTATCTTGGAGCATAATTCTTAAATCTTCGTCATTAAAGCACATTCGAGGTGGGTGCCTAAGATTCGGCTTAGTTAAATTGGAGTGTCTATAGTTGTCCCTCTTTGAAAGAGCTTGCAACAAATCGTGGCACAAGTAAATGTCAAAGATCTAGAGACAACCATTTGAACAAGCCACCAATCTTAGGCACAAACAAAGCATGCAGAAAAGCGTGGTCAAACTCGAATTTTCATCGAGCTTCTTACGTCCCCCATTGCAAGGGATCAAACTGGTCGTAGTTCGTGAGGCAATGCATATAATGCAAATAAGCTAATCATGATACATGGCAGATACAAAGCATGGTGTAAGTACAAGGTATGATGTAAAATATAGGAACTTCAAAAGGTCGAGCCAGGACCTGAAGAAGTAATCAACAATCTAAAGCTTTAAGAACTCCACTAAAGGTGTTTGGGAAGCAAGGCTTAGAGTGTCTAGAACACTAGGGCTTAACAAACCTATGAATTATTTCACGAACTTAGGACTTAGACAATGCTTCTCATATGACAAGAGTTTAAAAGAGTGATGCCTTGCGCACTAGGGCTTGGGGGTCCTAGACCACTAGGGCTTGACAAACCTAAGAATCGTCTCGCGAACTTAGGACTTAGACAACGCTTCGCATATGACTAGGGTGTGAAAGGGGGATGCCTAGCGCACTAGGGCTTGGGGTGTCTAGATCACTAGGGCTTGACAAACCTAAGAATCGTCTCATGAACTTAGGACCTAAACCATGCTTCGTATATAACTAGGGTTTGAAAGAGGGATGCCTAGCAAACTAGGACTTGGGGTGCCTAGATCACTAGGGCTTGACAAACCTAAGAATCGTCTCACGAACTTAATACCTAGACAACGCTTCACATATGACTAAGGTTTAAAAGAGAGAGCCTAATGCACTAGGGCTTCAAAAACCTAAAAATTATATCACGAACTTAGAACTTAGACCATCATTCGCATATGACTAGGGTTTGATAGGAGGAGAAGAAGACTTGACGCTAGTGATGACCCTTGCTGCTTTCTTTTTCTTTTCTTTTCTCTTTTATTTCTTGTACATAGAGGCCTGTGTGCCTTTTTTTTTTCTTAAGCCTGCGTGCCCGCTGATACACTTAATGCACTGCACATGTATACATTACTATTTTGATTGGGACAGGCCTTCGTGTCTTTAGATTATATTATGTTCTTTGTGGATGTTTATCTTTTTTCATACATATGAAAACATATTTTCGATTACTCGAATATTTTATTATACATGATGTATGTTTGTGAGTTGAATACTTGCCCTATGAGCTCATTTTTGTGTTGCGAGTTGCTTACAGGTTCTTTGCAAGGATGCTAGCAAAAAAGGGAAGTGCTGTCAAAAATTCTCTGCAGAAAAAGGATGCAGCCGTGAGGAAAAATCTCGCGGCCATGATGTTTGAAAGTGAGAGTGATAAAGCTTTTTAGCATGAAAAATAGAGCTAATTTTGTGGTCCTCTTTCCTTTAGGCTCTATAAAAAAGGACCCACTGGTTCAGATCCCACTACATGAGATATTCTCTTTTCTCCTTGTCTTTCCATGGCTTGTTCTTTCAATAACTCCCTCTTGTCGTGGATGGGCGAGTTCTCCTCGGTCGAGTGCAAGAACTTCGTCAACTTTGGACTAGATGCGCTACTCTCTATGAAGATCGTGAGAATCGATTGGCCTATTTTGAGAGTGGCTACCCAGCTTTGGGATCCCGACATGCTTGTGTTTCATTTTAGATATGAGACGTTGTGCCCAACAGTGTAAGACTTTTTTGCTAGTCTTGAGATTTCGTCTCGAGGTGGAGTCATAGTTCCTACTCCATTTTTGAGTCCCAAGGACCGATTGATGCATCTTTGTGGCTACCCCAAGCATAAGGTTTCACTTATAGAGTTCTTCATGCGGCTCGGATCATTAGCAGATTCCGACCCTTTCAACTTCAGCGTCGTAATACTTTTTGTATCTATTTACTGGCCCGTTTTCTTTTAGGGTCTTCTGATGGATGGGCTAGCTCTTCTTTGGTGGATGTAGCTTATCAAATTCACAAGGGCCGGGATCTCATTCTACTAGTCCTTGCTGAGACATTTCTCAGGCTTGACGTGGTTCATATTGAAGGTGCCCCTTGCTTCGCGAGAGTGATTTACTGTTACAGGCATTCACTCTACTTTTTTTTCTGTATTTCTCTCTATTTTTTCGCTCAGCTCACCTTTTCTGTGCTTCTCTCTATCTTTTCCCTCCCCGCTTTTCTTTTTTTATATTTCTCTCTATCTTTTTTCACTCAGCTCTCCCTTTTCTTGTATTTCCCTTTATTTTTTCACTCAGCTCTTTTTTTTATTTTACTCTAGTTTGGCTGATGGAGAATGCGAACTTGTTGGAGAAGCCCATATCTGATAGTTATAGCGTAAAGTCCTTTGTCCATCGTTGAGCTTACCGCATCTGCTCCTACTGAAGTTGCTTTGAAGGATTATCTGAGCTCTCTGACTGGGGGGGACATCTTCTGGGTATGCCCCTAGCTGAAGATAACTCTCATACTACTGTTACTGTGGGTCACTCAGGGGTTATGTTGGTCGGCTTGAAGCTGGCCACTTTTTATTATTCATATCGCATTCTTCATCAATTTGGGTATACTCAAATCAGACCTGACACTATTGCGAGTCATTTGTACAGGTCTGCACATTGAGTCCCATTCTTAGGTCAGTACTAGCGGGCTTGTCCTTCTTGACTAAGGATTTCGGTCGGCAGAGAGTTTGACAGTAGGCTTTCTGAGGACTACAAGACTTGGTTTGGGATAGAATTAGAGCGCCGTGCGAGGTAGGGAGGAGACGCAAAGAGAAGGACTTGACTTTGCTTCATTGTACCTCAATATTTTTTTACTTTCTCTTATTTTTTTTAGCTTTTTAGAATGAGAACTTGCAAGTCTCTTTTGTTTGTAGAACTACTTGAATCAGTAAAAAATTTTAATGAACGTTTCTCTGCTTCTAGTTTGTGATGATTTCTGAAACTGTTCCTTAGATTTTTATTTTTGCAGTATAACCAATTTATTAGAAAAAATTTAAAGTAAGCTTTTGCATTGATCGACTACTTAAAACATGATTACAGATGAGAGCTTCGAACAAAGATTTAGGCAGAACTTCCGACAGAAGTAGCCTACGTATCCCGAAGAAAGAAATCAGGCCATAATGTAGTTGGAGGCATGAGTTACACTCGGATATGGACACTTTCCTTTTTATTGCCCTAATTTTTGCCAAGGTTTCCCTTTCAGGTTTTCAGCCTTGCAGGTTATTTTAAATTTTTCGTGGGCCACCTTTACGATTTTTCAATCCAACGAGCTTATCTTTTTATTTTTATTTTTCTCTCAGGGATAAAACCACTTGGGCTGACCTGAGTTGATTGGTGTAGAAAAAACATTACCATCTAGATCCATAAGGATAGCGGTTCCTTCTGACATCAGGGTTTTGATAAGATAAGGTCTGGCTCAATTAGGTTTGAACTTGCCCCTTTGATCAAAGATTGGGGCTGAGAACCAAATCACCTTCTTTCAAATTTTGAGACTTAACCTTCCTATTAAATGCTCAAGTTATTCTCCTATGATACCCTTGAATAATGCTTTGAGTCTTCTTTCATCGAACAAAAGCTACTCTTCAACCCTATCTATCTACCAATCTAATTCGGTAATACTTCTTTCAATCATAATCCCTAAGAACGGAATCTCCAGCTTTATGGGTAGGACTGCTTCCATCCATAAACCAATGCATACGGTGTTGCTCCGGTGGAGGTCCCGATTGATGTTCAGTATCCCCAAATGCAAATAGCATCTCTCTGGTCAATCTCTACGTCCATATATTGTTTTTTTTCTTACAAAATCTTTCTTTACGTTTTTGTGGGCAGCTTCCACGAGTCCATTGATTTGCGATCTATATGAGAAAGACTTATGTGCAGTGATTCGGTACTCCTCCAAGAGATCCAAAAAAATTTCCTTGGAGGCGAGAACCATGATTAGAAATTATCTCGTGTGGGACCCCGTACCAATAGATAAGATTCTTCTTAATGAACTTGGCTACCTATGAGGCCTTTAGGACAGAGTATGAGGCATCTTTGACCCACTTCGTAAAGTAGTCAATTGCTATAAGAAAAAACTCATGTCCATTCGATCCCTTGGGTGTGATCCTTCCTATCACGTCAATACCCCAAACTGAGACTGGCCAAGGTGATGTCATGTTACAAAGCTAAGATGGTGACACATGCATGAGGTTCGCGTGAACTTTGACATTTTCGGCATCTTCAAACAAATTGGTGACAGTCTGTTTCCATCATCATCCAAAAGTATCCTTGACGTAGGATCTTCTTAGCTAACATCATCCCACTCATGTGAAGTCCGCAAACTCTTCTGTGAACTTCTCTCATCAACTTGTGTCCTTCTACTGTGTCAACGCAGAGTTTATTAACTCTCAGATATCTCCTCTTATACAGTCTCCCCCCACTTATCACAAACTATGTGGCGAGTCTCCTGATAGCTCTTTGATCCTTCTTGCTGGCTCAACTAGGATACTCTCCCTTAGTCTATCATTAACTTCTTGGGTAGCAATGATATTATCAATTGCGAGTGTATCTCTTTGCTGAATCTCTAAGTGTCTCATCCTTACTCCAAATTGTATGTCCATCATTGATGCCAGAGTAGCAAAAGCATCAGCAAACTTATTTTGTAGTCTCGAGACGTGAGTAAACACCATATTCTCAAAATAGGGGATCATTATTTCAAGCTCTCAATGGTACTGGATCAACCTTTCTATCTTAACCTTTCATTCTCCTTTTGCTTGGGAGACGACCAACTGAGTCCCCTATAACTTTCAACTTTCTCACCCCTAATTCTAAGGCTGCTTCCAATCTGTCTAAGCAAGCTGTGTACTCAGCCTGATTGTTGCTATCCTCAAAACTCAACTTATAAGTCAAAGGGATATGGGAATCATCGGGAGTAATAAAAGGTATCTCTATCCCGTACCTATATTGGTTCGAAGCTTCGTCGCAGTATAGGGTTCACATATCCTTTTCGATTCTCAACACTTGTTTATCGAGAAACTCAAACTCGGGATCTTCTTCTCCTTCAATAGGATGGTCGCCTGAGAACTCTGCAGCAACTCTCTCTTTCACAGATTTCCTCGTGGCATACTGCAAATCAAACTCGACTAGCATTACCAACCATCGGGCCAACTTTTCTGTCAATGCTGTCTCGAAGAGGAACTTGAGCGGGTCTATCCTTGAGATCAGAACAACTCAGTACGCTAGCATGTAATTGCGTAATTTCTTGGATGCCCAAACTAGCGCCCAACAAGTCTTTTCCAAAGGCGCATACCGATGTTCGCATTCTGTCATCTTCTTACTTAAATAGTAGACAGCTCCTTCTACCTTAGCTTCATCTTCTTGGTCAAGCATACACCCCATCGCTGAATCAGTCACTTATAGGTATAGTATCAAAGGATTGCTAGGTTCTAGTAGTGACAGGACCGGAGGGTTTTGCAAGTACTCCCGTATGGCTTCAAAAGCATCCTGACACTGCTGATCCCACTGAAACTTGGTTCCTTTCTTCAAAAGTCGAAACATGGTTTCACAGGTCGTGGTCAATTTAACTATAAATCGACTGATAAATTGAATTTTTCCTAGAAATCTCTTTACGTCCTCCTGAGTTTCTGCTTGACAGGCTTAGCTGCGAGATAGAGAGGGATTTTGTGTTGTACGATATTAGGATTAATTCTGGGCATATCTTCGTAGGACCATGCGAAAATATCGTTAAATTCTTTTAATAAAAAGGTTAACTACTCACGTTCTTTCGAAAATAGCGCAGAATCAACTTAAACTATTTGCGAATTCTTTTCATTATTAAGATTTATTGAAATAGTTTCTTCTATTACGAGTTTAGCTCGTATTTCTTCTTCTTTTTCAATTAAAGGTTTTAATTCTTGGGGGTTATTTCCCTCGAATTCATTAAAATTTTCAGAATCTATACAAGATATTTGAGGCACAACGAAGTAAGAAAAATTTGGATTCATTTCATTTATTTCAATGGGGGTTGCAATTCTGAACTCGAAATAGAAAGGGACTCGAACTGCCAAGAGGTGCACTCCTAGTAGATTTTTCATCATAGGAACTGTTTATAGACTCGATCAAAATAGACTCAACAAAATCGAATTTTCACTCACTTTCCATATCATACATACGAAAAGACTCAAAGGACTCACTCTTTTGCATTTTAGCAGCATCTATGATAAGTACAGTGTAATCAGTAGGCGCGTCAGCTTCCATCATCAACACGTCCACTTGTTCTTTGTTACCTATATGCACTCAGGCCATCTCTTCATTGAAGAAAGAACCCAGATACCCTTCGCAATAAACAACCCAGGCTGTTGGCACTTTTTCAGTGAATTTTATCTGCCACATCTCTGCTTCTTCCTCACTGTCAGACAACTATTGGCCGAAAAAGATTTCCAGCTGTGGCAACTTTGAAAAGTCTTCTCCTCTATCCATGGTTCGGGAAACCCACAGTAAGGAAAATCATACCCTTCCTTGATACAGCGTTCATTCAATGCCGGCCTGTACTTTCTCATTTTTAGTTCTTTCAACTCTTGCTTATACCCTAGTCCGTATCCATAGAGATTGTGATGCACAAGAATTGGTTCTAAGGGTCCTTACAAGTGCTTGCCTTGTCTTATTCCTGAAAAGACATTCCTTTCATCATGACCACGACTTTCGAGTTCACATAGTTTTCTCTAATATTCAACAAAACTTGCACACCCTTAGTCTCGTCGAAGTTGAACCCATTTAGGAGAAGATCATCCTCCCCATGTTGAATCTCGAGGAGTGGGGTAGTATCACTAAGTGGGGTAGGCAAGCCAATTTCACTTGAAATGGTGACAGTTATTCCTTCCTTGATCAGATTCACTTTTTGGTGCAGGGTCAACGAAACTGCTCTAATCGACGGGTCGTGTAGCCGTGGCCTTCCCAGCAACAGATTAAATGAGGCCGACACATCAAGAACATAGAACTCTACCTCGCTTTCGAACGTTCCCACTGTCACAGCGAAAGTTACTAAGCCCAACACAGCTCTTCTCGTGTTATCGTACGCCCGTACTCTTTGTGCACTCAGCTTGAAGTCTTGCATCTTTAACCCCAAACAATAAGTAGTTCGTAGTGGGCACACATTGAGGGTGGAACCGTTGTCAACCAAGACGACCGGCACCCATTTCCCCAAACACTAGACGGTCAGGTGTAGCAACTTGTTGTGTGATGGCCCCTCTGTCGAAAATTTTTTGTCACTAAAGGCGATAAAATTAGACTACTTCTCGGGTATAAGCATTCCAACCAACTAGTTGGGAAAGACATCGATCGGGACGTCTATGCTATTGAGAGCCTATAGGACTGTCTTTCGGTGCTTGTGGGATGCCACAAGTAGTCTCCAGATACTCACATTTTCTTACGTCTTCTTGAGCCGCTTCAAAACTATGTCTTCCTCTTCACAATTCTGTTTCTATGCTTGCTTTCTTGATTCCTTTATACCCCTACTTGGTTGCCCCTTTTCTAGTTATGTGGGCTTAAAATGCCTTCCACTTCTTGTCAGATCTTCTATTCGCTCTTTAGGCTCCCACAGACCTTCAAACTGGTCAGTTACTTCCCAGATTTCGGCCACTAGGTATCCTTTTCCTCGAAAGGCTTAGAAATCGTCTGTGCTAGTATTTCCTTGATTGTTTTGCTCATTAACTCCTCCCTAGAGATCCTCCTCGATTCACATTATGTTTTGCAAAAACTAATGAAATTCTTCACGGATATCAGTCTTTAACTCAAAGAGTTGCGATAACGACACTCCATCAAACGGGTCTTCATGATCATATGGTGATGGAGGACCCCAAGGCTCCCACAGGCCCCCATAGTCGTATGGTTCCTCCACAATTGTATGCCACTCTGGTACGTATTCTCCTTCATCATATTTTATATCCATAAATTCTTGCTTTATCTCTTCTAATTCTCACATGTCGTTCTCTTCTTGGTATTTTACTTCAAGAGAGTATAAGACTGGCTCCTCGGGTAGAGGTGTTCTTGATTTCGATTCAGGTAGATAAACAACGTATATAGAGGGATCACACATGAAACTTACGATTCCCAACACATTCACCTGAGGTGAGTTCTTTTCTTTCTCTTTCTGCTCTTTCTTCTTCCCGATTTCCTCACTGACCAATAGATTTTCATCCTATTTATGATTGTTGTCGACCTCCTTTTCTTTCGAAGATTCTCCTACCTCTGATACTGCTTTCTCTGTCTTTCCAACTCTAAAACTCGGCTTAGCTTTCCTATACTAGGCTACTCCTCCATGCTATGTTGTATCATCACTTGGAACCATTGGAATATGCCATTTGATGTCTATCCCGACTTTCTTTAGGTCGTCCAACGCCTTGAGGCGCGCCAAATCCTCCCATAAATGCCTGGTTTCTTTTTCTTCTTCATCATTATTGTCAACAGGGGAAAAACCTTCTTCCTCATGAATGATAAAGATCGAGAAAATGTCCAAATTGTCATCTATCAATTCCTCAACAAGGTCGTTGATCAATAACACCTCTTGTTCGAATGGAAAATCTGTTATGGATTTCGGCTCTATCATAGAGACTTTGAATTTTGTGGGATCCAAACCTTTCGTCTCTTCCTCAACGGCATTCACATTTTATTAGGCTACAAAATTTGGCAAGAGATTGGTGGTCAAGTTCGATTTTTGGACGGTAGTGGGTGAAGGAATCACCTTGTTATCTATTAAATCCCGGATCTCGTGCCGAAACATCATGCAGTTGTTAGTTAAATGATTGTGCCCCTAATGCAAGGCACAGTATTAGGTTAGAGTATACCTGGGCGATAACAGGTTTGGTGGTGGGGTCAGATTCAAAGGCTTTAACAGGCCCCTTTTAATAAGACTACTAAGGACTGTGGAAAGCGGAACTCCCAGAGGAGTGAATGTTCTTCTCAAAATTTTTTGCTGACTAGATTGCTCGAGCTTTGGCTTTAGGATATTTACTTCGAAAACCTAATTATTGGAAATGTCAGTGAAGTTATTATCGACTCGATTAGGGTCATTACTGCATGATGTCCTTACCCTTCGACTTGATCTCGCACTTTCGATTGCCCTAATTGGATGAAACTTTCAGCATTAACTACCACATCAAGCAACTGTTCAAAGGTGATCGAAAGATTTCTTAACATCTTTACGGCCTTAGTTCTCTCTTCGTTAGATTGAGTCTCGTTCTCTATAGTTGAACTCAATAAATCATTGACTTGAGCTTGAAGTTGTTGACATTGAGCTTAGTTTTGGATTTGCTAGGCCTGTAAGAGTTGGATTTGTGTCTGGCATTTAGTCTGAATCCTGGGCTGGTTGTTCATAGCTGTATTGATCCCATCAAATGTTCGTCGTAGGTCCATAATTGCCCTCATCATATCAATCATGATTAATTCTAGATCTGCTATTGGTGATCTTAACTGTTCTACCCATCTAAGCCTTCCTCTTAGAGATCAGGCCCAAGTGTGTATAGGTTCTTCTCTACATGGAGCTATAGTCCCGAGTCTCTGAATTGAAAGGACTCGTGTAAACAAGAGAACTCATCAGCCGCGGTCTAAACCCATAACAACCCGTGTACGACAATAGGACAAAAAAATATAAACTAATCCTAAAAGGGGTGCTAACTATAAAAATAAAAGTATTCATAAAAAGAAAATCACATAACCCTAAAAGATTTATTGACCTTAAAAGAAGGGATTTAAAAAGTTATATACAACAGGAGAAGGCTGGTAGGTCTGCACTTAGTGTACATTCTAAATAGAGTCAAGAATATACCTACCAAAGCTAGGAGTGGCGCAAGATATGGTCAAATGGTACGTAACAACTCTTTTTGCCACATCTATTGGAGTATGTAGCTAGAAAGCTTCCTGGCTTCTCCGATATAACCCCAAGACAGTAAACTGACCAGGGTATTGGGTAGGCGGAGTGGGGATTTGAGAATTAAATACACAAATATGAAAAATGCAAATTCAAAAATCGATAAAAAAATTTACAACAAGAACCATTGACATTCCAAGTTAAGCCCTTTTACGATTTTTTTTTGAAAAATCAATCCATAACAGAGTCGCCAAAAAAACTATAAGCGTTTCATTTATTTGTGAGGTGCACCGAATATCTATTGTTTTTAGAAAAATATTTTTTTCTTTTTAAAACAAGAAAATCTAAGGTATTCGAGCACATTTTTAGAAAAATAGAGTTACCACATGATTTTTTAGAAAAATTAAGAAAAACAAAAAGAAAGTTGTGGATCTTTTAAAAATGTAATTAAAAAAAAGAGGATCTGGGGGTTACGGTACGAAAAGAAAAGGTATTAGGCATTCTTTTTGGCCAACCATGAGGTTGGCCTCTACTTCGTCAATATTGATTCTTGTTGTAAACTTTTTAAACGTAACATATGCAGGATACGAGGTTAAAGATACTTCAAACAAAAGCAAGCAAAGAAACAAAATCTTAAATATGATCCTAGGGTCATGCAACTTGGTTATTATTTCTAGATATGCCACACGTGTTATTTGGGCAAAGCAAATCAAAAAAACATCTGAGTAAGCGATAAAATGAACAAATAAAGATCTAAGGGTCATATAACAACATTTCTGCCCCTAACATGTTACGAATAGGCCATACGGAGTAAACATAGGAGACAAAACATCATCTTCAAGCTACTAGACATGTAGAAAACTCGCAGCCTAGTAACAAATGTTGCTTCCATGACAAACTAAATCACAAAACATGTAGCCGTGACAAATATTAGGTTACCTCGAGAAATAGAATAAACAAAGCTCATGGTCGTGATAAATAAAAGTCGCGGCCAAGGTTTTTAAAGATTCAGAATGGGTATAATCATCATACAAGGCCTAAAATAGACTTAAATGGATAGAACAAGCAGGACAGAGACTATAACCCATTTATTTTAGGTTAAATCTACCACCATTCATCCTCTATACAAGCAATATCTCAAAATAAAGCATACGAAATATCAAAAATGAGTAACAGAGTACTACTAAGAGATTTTCGTGTCACTGGCCTCACAAAATCTCACGGCCATTGTAAGAGGACATCGCGGCCATGATAAATATGGAAGTAAAAGCTACGATCGTTGAAAAATAACTAGCGACTGTTACTGTGAGTTGCAATCTGTTCAAAGTAGGTGTATTACCTTTCGAAAGGTTGCGGCTGTCATGTTTTTATAATTACAAAACATACAAAAATAAAGGTGTACAGAATGGAGACAGCGACCCATTTAATCTAGGCTAGATCTACCATTCATTACCCAACGAAAACATAAACTAAAGTACAGAAAAGAACAAAGCAAAATAGAATACAAAGGGAGAAAAACCTTGAAATAAACAAATAATAGGGAGTTTCAAAGAGAGTTTTCATATTTTTAGCCTTTAAACAAAGGTCACGACCGAGATTGTAAGATGTCGCGGTCGGGAGAAAGGTAGGCAAAAAGGTATCGATTAAGTGCACAAAAGTAACGGTTGTGACTATAGGTTTAATAAAATACGCGGCCGTGACATTGAAAGGTCATGGACATCATATTTCTAGAATCTCAGTAAGTTTTCAATGTGCTCAGTGTGCTTGTGAGCGTTAAAACGAAATGAAAATAATTGAAATTGTTAGCCCAAGAGCTTCTTTAATTGATTTTGATGATTTTCATATTTCATTTCCTTTAAATAAATGTCTTTAATTGGATAATATTTCTTATTTCCAAAATGAAAGTGCTAACCCATTTTGAACAATCAAGGTT
>JAOTRH010163404.1:0-12743 GCA_034768845.1 Heliamphora exappendiculata
CCCCCCCCCCCCCCCCCCAAAAAAAAAAAGAAATAGAAAACCCTATCCCATTTATTGCCATCTTGTTTTGAAAGTTATTGAATTTCTTTCCAACCAGATTACTAAATGCACTGCACTTATAACACTCTTCCATGGAACTTGGCTTCCCCTGTTAGACCGAGCACTCTGAAATCAATCCTTAATATCTGAATACACGAGATTGGAACTACCCACCTGGAAGGAACTACCTGCTCCATCTCTCATATCTACTAGTCTAAATAATCTCCACCATAAAGCCAAGGCAATAGGCAATGCAACAACAAATGATTGATACTCTTCTCTGTCCTTCTGCACCAAACACACACCACTGTCCACATAAATAGCAATCAAGCCTCCTAATACGAATTATATCATTAGCATTGAGTTTATTGAGGGCCAAGGCCCAAGGTATAAGAAAATACTCTTACTTTAAAGGGAAGATTTATGCTTCAAACCATATTATGAGGTCCAAACAAATGGATATTCGGCCGATCAATAATCTTTTTGAATAAGGATTTGCAAGGGAATAGTCCAAATGAATTAAGACTCCCAGTTCCTTTATCAATGACATTATACCTCAAAGAAACATCATCAAGGACATATAAGATGGAAGTGAATTCAACAACATTATGATCAGCCAAATTTATGGGGAAAAAGGCCTTCCAAGATATCAGAAAATAGTAAGAAGAGACCATAGAAGCAATATAAACAAACAAATATGTGTAACTGTCCATTTTAATCACCATTTTTCCATTGAAATTGCTCATTTAATCTTTACTGGAAAGTCTTTGTGAAGTTACAAGTATATGTAATTATATTGGCTTATGGGAATAAAAAAAAATTGTTTTGAAATCGTAATAAAGTACACAGTAAAGTCTAACTGTGTACAGACTGTTAGGGACAGTTGGATTTTACTGTGCACAGTTAGATATAACTCTGTCCAACTGTGTGTTTAATCGTTCATGCAATCATCATTTTTACGTTGAAATTGCTTATTTAATCCCCAAAGTAAATCTAACATCGTGAAATTATAAATTTATTTAATTACATTGGGGATTAAAATTGAATTTAAGAGGGCAGTAAAGTAAACAATAAAACCTCACTGTGAAAAGACTGTTAGATTTAATTGTGCGGATAGTTAGACTTATCGTGACAGCTAGATTTTACTATAATGATTTACCATGGTAAATTACATTGAGGTCTAACTGTGGAAAATAATTAGATCTATGTTAACTTTGTGGTTACGTTGTCCATTCAATCACCATTTTCACATTGAAAATGTTCATTTAATCTCCATGGTAAAGTCTACCTGTATGAAATAATAATAGGATTTAAAGGCCAACAAAACACGTGGTAAAGTTAAACTATGCTAGGCACTTATATTTAACTGGGTTGTTAATTTAACTAGCTCACACTATTATATTTAATTGCACATACAATGATTTGTTTTTCCATAATTGATCTTTAACACGGTTTGGAAGATCTGTGACAGAGGATACAAAAAATATGAGTTTTATTAAAAATGGATTTATAGAATTAAAGTTATGATATTTCAAATGTGCGTCCTTACCACCTAGAGAGATCAATCCCCATCGCACATTTTTACTTGGATTTTTCATGGACTTTTCCATCTTTAAGTCATCTTTGGAGGACTTTATGGAGTAAGCTTGGAACTACCATTCTGTTTAGCAGTCCATATCATCCTCAAATAGATGGACAAGCTAAGGTAGTTAATCAAATCCTTTTTCACTTGTCGAGATGCTTATTGGGTGTAGGACCACATCGTTGGGACTTAATTCAACCACAAGATGAATTTGCCTATAATAGTTATTTGAATACATCCATGAAAAAATCTCCTTTGGAAATCATTCATAGTCATCCTATTCCCCATTCTTAATCAATCTTCTATTCCTTCCCATGGTGTTCGTAGTGCCAAGGATAATGATATTATTGAGCCCATAAGAGAGTTGCTATGAGAGATACTACAAGGGCCCTTGAACTGGAACGGAGCCCAAATGCGACCTTAAGCTTTACGCTAGTGCACTCAAAATGTGCTAATTTGCATGAACATATAACAAAGGGTCGCATAATTGGAAAACACTTAAATTTAAGAAAAATCAAGAAAACAAGCTTTCAAGATCACTAGTCCTTCGTTACCATAGAGCATGGTTTGGGAGCTTGAGTATGAAGTGTGGAAGGTGCTAGGCACCTCTTCTTGCCCAGTCGTGAGGTTAGTCTCTACTTATCACTTAAAGATGAGAAGAGAGAATAAAGAAAAAAAAAGTACTATAAAAAAGCAATAAACACATAAAATTTGCATGCATGGGCCATATTAAGAAACTTTTAAAAACAAATTAAGAAAACTTCCCAAAACGGAAGTTTTTCAAAATAGAAACTTTCCAAATTTGGATTATTCTAACAGTAGTCCAGAACCTTTGCCCAAAATAATTTTAGGAAAGATTTTCAGCCAAAGTTCATAAGAAGAACAAAAAAAAACTGAAATTACTGTCATCAGAACCAACATTGCGACCGCAACATTTTAAAAACGAAGATAGTGGCCGCAAGAAATAAAGGTTGTGGATGCAAGGTTTAGAACACAGAGTTGACAGTCGCCTAGATTAAGTACCTCGCAGTATATAAAAATAGTGATCGACAGGTTGAACATCGTGACCACTAAGATGGAGGTCACCACGTTAGTTTTTTGAAATTAGAGATAACAAAGAAAATACATAAGAAATCAAAAGAAAGAAAAAAAAAATCTAAACACGTTTTCCAATCATGAAGGTTTATAGGAAAATAAAGTAGATGCAGGCACAGCTATAACGTATAAAATAAGATTAATGGGGCTTACCTCAATAAGAAAAGCAAGAAAGTTACAGAATATGCGACGTCTAGCCATTGTCCGGATACTCCCTCAAGTTTCAGTATAAGTTCTTCAAGTGTTTTGCCACTGTGGTGTTCTTTGATCAACCACAAGCCTGAAAAGAGGATTATAGCCTTGAGTGATTGAGGTTTATGGAGTGAGATAGGGGTAGATTAAGTGTTCGTTCGTGGCTGGAGAAGGGAAAGAAAGTATGGTGTTCAAGCTCTCAAACCGACATAGCTATGGTGTATGGAAGATAAAGTGAGAGAAGATGGAGAAAGTTGAGAGAGCAAGGGAACTAAGGACCCTTTTCAATAGGAGAGGAGGTTTATTTATTAGGTTAGGAGCATTAGAGGACACCCTTTAGGCTTTCTAAAACCATTTAGGGTCGACAATTATGGTTTCCAAACTCACAGAGGAAAGAAATATTGAAAAATCAGCAATTTGTTGCACCTAGAAAGAGTCTCGTGACAGCCATGTTGAAAAAGGGAAGCTGGTGGCCGCCAACTTTGAAGTTCGCGACCGCCCACTTAAAGTTTGCGACCGCAGGTTGTGGTTGCTCAGTTCAAATTTCGCAAGTTCACCCTGGCTTCATTCGGACTCGGATTTGAGTGTTCCATATATTGTTGGAAAGATGTTTGAGTTTACTTTTTAACCCAGTTAGTTTGGTTCCAAAATTCTTTGTACTTTTTGATATATTTCCATTTTATTAAAAGGGTGTCAGAAAAGAAGTCATTTTCGTAAAACAATCACATCTTATCCATTTTAAATCAGATAAAAACCCATTTTTTATGTTTGGAAAGCTCTTTCAAAGTACTAAAGCACGGTGGAAACCAATTTAAAAAATAATGAATTTTGATCATGAAAAGTATGTTGAAAGTAGAATGTTCTAAAGGTCATTGAGGACACTTTTGTCTTTTTGCACATTTCTTTTTGACCTTTGGGAACCCTTTCCAAGGGTCAAACAAAGTCTAAGATCATACCTATGGATTTCATTTGAGGCTTGGAGTAGAGGCTTTGGGTTTCTCTATGCTTGTGATGTATCAAGAGTCACTTGGCACTAAATTTCTAAGATATCATCACTAAATGTCCAAACACTACCCAAGTCTCATGGCTGGTCAAATTGGATGTCTATAGGCACTTGAGAATCTTCACGCTTCTATTGCTAAGTACAAAGAGGCAACAAATGAAAATCGTAGGGGGAAAAACTTTTTCAATGGGAGATTTGGTTATGGTACATCTTAAATCGGAGAGATTTCCAGCACGATCGTTTGGAAAATTAAGTAGAAGGAAATTTTAACTGCTGCAGTCTTAAGAAGTTAGTACCCCTACTTCCCCAGTCTTTAATATTTACCATTTACCTTTTGTAGTAACATTTACAAGATTGCAAAGCAGATGTTATTTGCTACAAGATTACAAGAATGCAAAGCAGATGTAGCTTAGGATTTTGTTTCATTATTAGTTATTCATTTCTCTCTTTTTTAATTGGTTTGGACTATTTTCTAATTGCTTATTTTTTACCTATGATGTGGTGGATATCAACATAGTGTAATTATCTTTGACATGGCCCTCTATAGTTGTGACACCTAAGCAAAGGGAATTGGGTTTTGGTTTAAGTTCCCTATATAATCCTTACTTCTCTCTCATTTCATTGACTCTTGATCGAAAGGTGGGAGAAAAAACAAAAGTCAGTTTATTCTTTCTCTTCCCCCCCCCCCCCCTTCTTTCCTTCAATTTCTCTCTTGTTTCTGATGCTCTGCTGCTACTTCTTCACTTTTGTTCCTTGTACACTTTTCTGCTGCTTCTGCTGCTGCATTTCCTAGGCATTTCACAACCTCTTCTCTAGTTCGTTCCCTCCTCTCTGCTGCTTCTTTGATTGCTGAATATTCTTCTCCTTCTCCCTCTTTTTTTTTCCTTGTAAGGACCTGGTCCCTTTTTATTTTGAGAATTTATTTAAAACTTGTTTTGAGTCCTCCAATGGAATTGAAAAAAGTGCTAATTTTGATAGAGAATTAAAACTTTAATCATGTAATGATGGATGATAATAATCATAGGTTTAGTAGTGCATGGGAACATCGTTATGAGGTGTTTGGCTTATGTTTCGGTTCAGTTTTGACATCTGTTGTTCGGATCTTCACTCAGTGTTGACCGCTCGAGCGGACAGGTGGCCGAGAGTCCGGTTAGTGGAGACCGCTCGAGCAGTGGGAGGGTCCGTTCAAGCGGACTGTCAGCGAGCAACTTATAAGTACAGGTTTTAATATTTCATTCTCATTCTTTCCTCTCCTCTCTCTCTCTCTAAAATCAAAGCATGTGACCTAGGGTTAGGTCTTGAAGATCCATGAAGCCTTCCTTGTTCCGTTGGAGTGGATTTCTTACCGTTTCTCCGAGTGAGCAACCGTTGGAGAGTGTGGATATCCGTTGGGAGCTTCTCCGTAGCCGCGCGATTGAGGTTTTAAGGGTTTGGAGCTTGCTAGAGGCTCAATTCATGTTGGTGGAATGTCCTAAAGGTAGGATCTAAGACTAATATTGATCTTTGTATGTATATGAGTTGTATTTTCGTTGGATTTGCTTAAAAGCATGAAAAACTTATCCCTAGATTTGTGAGAAATGTTTTGGCATGTTGTTTATGGGCTTTAAGCATGATTTGGGTGAAATCTACCTTGTGATTGTTGTTAGAGATAATTTGATTTGAAAAAGGAAAAACTAGGGTTTGGTTTGGGCTAAATTCATAAAAATTTGGGGGTTTTTGGATTGGAGATTCGGATGACAAAACTGATCGAGTTTTTGGACAAATTGAGGTTATGTTAACCTAATTGTGTATAAATTTTATAAAATTGCAAAAATGTATGAAAACGGTGGATGATGGGTTGGGAATTTTATGTAAATCCGATGAATTATTAAATACGAACCATATGAGATGTTAATTTGAGGTTTGACCCATGTCATTTAAATAAATGAATCATGAGAATGTTTAATATGATCAAAAACCAAAAATCACGTGTTGATTAATTAGGGTTTTGATTAATTAAACCCGAATACAAAGTGAATGAGAACTAAAGTGTGTGTTTAATGGTTTAACCCTAAGTGTGTTGGGTATTAGCGAGACGAACCATGTTTGGGTTGGACTCGCGTTGATTTTGATGTAAATGGTCTAATTAAGGTACTGCACAATTTGACTAGATAATTAAGTTTGGGCATGAGTTGCTCCTTGGTGAAAAATCGAAAACTTGCACAATGTAAGGTAGGCTCTTTCTTCGGATTAATCCTCGTAAAAAGGTGCTCTTGGGCGGCCCACACATCGATGTTTTTCGAGGAAAACCGTAAATGTGTGCTCTTTGTGTTGGGCTATAGAATGGGTATTTAACCATCGGGTCTCGTGTGGTCTAGTTGTGATAACTACGTTAAGGCTATAGGCACCGTCCGGGTTTTAGTACTTAATTAAATCAATAATTGGTTTGGGATTTGAAAAAAAAAAAATCTTGGTTAATGGTTGAGAGTAATTGAAAGTATGAGAACCGTGAATGGAATTGTGTTTGCAAAACCTTAATTGAATGGTTGACAATTGTGGTAAATGTGGGAGGTAATTGGGAATGTGAAACATCGAGCGGTTTGAAAATAATAAGGAAGTGAAAGGGTTAAAAACTATAGTGTTGTGTTTAAAAGAAATTGGTTTGATTATGAAAATCCGGTTATGTGAATAAAACTTTGTTTGAAAATGAACTTAGTTTTGAGATAAAATTACGTGGTGCATCTCACATAGCCATCCTTGCATATCATGCATTCGTTCATTTTTAGTCTATTTCCTACGAGCCTCGACTCACGTTGTTTAAACACATTTAAGGTGATAAAGAGGAGCATGTAATCAAATGAGAGGAATGGTCATGATGACCTCTTGGGTATTTTGGTTAGGATTGGTTATTGTCATTGTAATTATTTTGTTATTCTCGAGAATTGAAATTGGGTTAGTGGAATTTGTTTGTAAGGCCCTAAGGCCATAGATTCATAACTTGTATACATGTGAGACTGTCGAGTTCTTATTTGAGTTGATTTCTTGATTTTCGTATGAAATTTTCTATGCTAAAATGATGGTTTTCAAATTTTGTGAAGTTAGAGATTGTTTTAATGTTAAATGTACATTTTTAACTTTAGGTTTTGGCTTATGAAAACTATGTTTAAAGTATGAGAAATTTTGATGATTTTCCAACTCTTAGAAAACTTTTAGGATTTTGGGGCAGTATGCTCTTGGGTACCTCACCGCTTGAGCGGGGGGGAATCCGCTCGAGCAAACTCCGCTGGGTGGTACTTTTTTAAAAATTTGTTTGGAAGGAAGATTTGTTGGTCATCTCTTGAGAAACTTTTCAATATAAAAAGCTATATTTTGGAGGCTAGTTTACGGTTTAAGAAGCTCTCGTTTACTTCGATTTTGATGGGGAGAAAGAAACGTTTTTGGTTTATATTGTTAACAAAGTTCGAATTCGGTTGATCTTTTGATTTGACTTCGTGATGAAAACTCAAACTCAGGTTTTATTATCCTTTTATCGTGGGGTTTTATTGTTTGGAAATCATGGCGTTACATTCCTCCTTTCTCTTCTGCTAGAATTTGTCTCTCAATTCTTTTGCTTTTCTGCTAGATTCTTGTCTTCTCTGCCTATCTTCCATCATCTCCATATTCTTGTTTCTTCTTTAGCTTCTGTTCTGCTACAAGTTTCCTCTGTTGCAGCTGTCGACTTCTTGTCTGGTTCTTTTTCTCCATTGGGTTTTTTGTTTTTTTTTTGTGTTTTTTTGCTTTCGCTGTTGGTTTTCTCCATCTGTGCTGATAATTTCTGCCACTAACCCTCTCTTTTCTTGGTGCCACCATGGATCTGGATTTTGTTTCGGTGGATTGTTTTAGTCAGCTATAAAACGTTAACATTTCGGAAACATGATGGAAATCGAAACAAAAATTGGAAACATGAGGAACCATTTGGAAACGTAAGATAAAATATATTTTTACGTGTTTCTAAGGCTAACAAATCAATAGTTGAACATGTTTAAAGGCTCAATATTAGAATAACTCTCGTTACAGTTTAATGTTATGATAATTTAAAAACAAAATTTTGCATATTGCATTAATATACCAACCTAACCATTGCACAATATTAATTAAACACACTAAATAAATTTACCTACCTACTTAAAAATACTAAAAAAAAAAACTCAATAAAATTATTTAAATAAAATCCCACCCCACTAACTTTAATTAAATAAACAAATCCAATCAAATCAATGACAAGAAAAGTAATAAAAAAGGGGCAAATCCTTTTATATCTCCGATTCTCCTTTTTTAATTTCTCATATTCTCTAATAAATCAATGATTTTTGTAATGTTTATCCATTATCTCTTGCCACATAGGTTTGATTACCCACTTTATGAATGTGTAATTTTCTACTTTGTAGTTATTGAATAGGGTTGAATTAAGTTTTGTTGATTGGTTATTCTTGTGACATCTTGCTTATTTTATGACTGTACTTCGCTTACTGGATGTTTGTCATCTAATTGGAGATAGAGATACTACATATGTTGGATTTTAAGGAGTTTGGCTGAATCTATGAAGTTCTTCGCATATGTTATCATAGTGCATGTTTCTAAACCTTAGCTTGCATTAGGAACCAAGACCAGAAACTTTACAATGGCCCAAACAATTTTCCTTGATTTTTGTTTTATGAAGTTTTCTCCTATTATTGGAGTTTCTATATAAATTTTGTTTCTCCTAATAATTTGTGTTGTAAATACTGAGCAACACTGTCAAATTTACACTATTATTTAATTACCGAGCATTTAAAAGGAATTCTGGAGCATGATCCATCATTTTTTTTTAGGTCCTTAGTATGAAAGACTTCTTAGAAAGTACATCCCCATGAAGGACAGCCATTTTCAAGAAGCTGCACCGGATAAACCTACATATGTTCCGGTGGTGTACCCATTCCCATGAAGGTCTTACAATTCTGAGTTAGGAGAGTGGTGGCTACTGCTGCATAACAGTAGATTCCGAACACACCAACCTAAGAACTCACTCGACCTGGCCCCATTGGGCTGGGTTGGTTTGATTTGTGGGATGTTTATCTTGGTTCCAGTTCAACATACTGAGAAATGACCCACACATATGGAATGGAATCCAGTGGCGTTTGGATTTTAGGAGTGACTTATACCTGTAGGTATTGTTATCATACATAATGATTTATAAAAGAAAGGCAGATGCCCAATTAGGGCATTCACCCTTTTATTTATACAGCTCATCATCTTTGATTTTGCCAGTATGTTCTCCACTTTTTCCTCCTCCTGGACTAACCTGACTACTATTTGGGTTGATTTTCGGTTCGCTTCTTAATGTTTAGTTGTGTTCTGGATCTTCTGGTTACAGTTTGAGGGGACAGACCATGTTCAGGTTGCTTTTTCCTCCTCTTGAGTCAATCTGGCCATAATCTGGGTTCTTCTTAAGTTTCGCTTTCATTTAATTTTGGTTCCAATTTTGGGGACATCCATCATTCGGAAGCAAGCACACAAAATAGAGCAAAAAGTCAAGAAAAGTATTGATTGCACAGTATAGAATAGATACTTATCACTGCCTTTCTAAGGTCGAAACTTTCGCTCCCCTACTGAAAAGTGCCAAAGCTGCTTTGCACCACTGATGGCCATGTTTGGTTCAGTGCTGGATTCGGCACTGAAATAAACTGACATGTGTCCACCCCTAGTAGCTGCCTTTTTCATTTCCTTATCTTTTCTATATTGTTCCACTGTTCCTCGGCTTTTTCTTCTTCTTTTGGTTTAACCCTCTTGTAACCAAGGTGGCTCCAGTTTATTAGACTGTTTGATGTTGACGCACTACGAGTCCTTTTGGGGGACTGAACTGTCGGTCTCTGTCCTTTACATGTGGATGAGATTGGTGCTCTCTCTCTCTCTCTCTCTGGGCACATTTTGTTTTTCAACATTGTCAACAAACCTTGGTACATTTTCATTTAGAATATACATTTTGCAAAATTAACTAGATACCTGAGTGTTTGCTACATTCAGGATATTACTTAGTCTCTCTGGCCAGCCTCATGGATTATTGATCTTTGACATCGTCCATTCGACTAGTTTATCAAATTAGAGCATGTTGAAACTCTTTATTGTCTGCATTAGGGGAGTAAGCGTTGCTTTATCCTAACTGGTTTCGAAAGTTTCCGGGTAAAACTGAATGGCACCATGCTGCATCAGCATCTGCAAGAATATCACTTGTCGAGGGAGGTTGTTTTGTTACTTTCGAGTTTATTACTTGTGGGTGTGACCAAGAGGAGATCGCTGACCATGTGTTGGGGATTGAACACCGATGGTCAATCTAACCCACAAACCTCTTGAATCATGCATAAGCTACAAAAGACAAAAAACAAACAAAAAACCAAACACAAATGATGCGACGCACATATTTACGTGGTTCGGCAAGTTGTACCTACATTTACGGGCTTACACTTTTCACTATAAACTTTGGAGAATAAAAAGGTAGAGTTCTGGGGCAAAACTATATAAGAAATTAGGTCAACACATAACACAGCCGCAACCTAGTAGCAATATAAACCATAGTCCTGAACAGACCGATGGATTGGTTCCCAAACCACTCTATCGGTCATCGATCCGAATCAATCTGTCTGTCGATCCGAATCGATCTGTCTTTAACCGCTCCTAGTATTTTTGCAGGCCGCTCAATCAGTCACTCCCTGTAATAGATTTTCTTCACCCTTTTAACAATCTCCCATTTGAATTAAATCTACTCCAAGCCCTTCCGATACCCTAAAACTGTTGTCGCTTCAAAGCCAACCAAGAAAACCAAGTGTGAACCATTCTCTCGTTTTCTACGCTTGAAGACCGACAGAAGCTGAACAGTTTTTAGCTTCTTCACTGTCACCACTTCTGTGAACATGTCTCAGGATTCTCATTCGTGTGAATCTTTTCCAGATCAAATTGTCCCTCTTCCAATTGAGACAGGATAAAATGATACTTGATATCGATGTGCTTGGTCTTTGAATGGAACGCCAAGTTCTTTGTCAGATGTATAGCGTTCTGACTGTCACTAAACAGCTGACACTTGTCTTGTTCTTTTCCTAGCTCCTTCAAGAATCCCTTCAGCCATATCAACTATTTGCACGCCTCTGTGGCTGCTACATATGCCGCGCCTGTGGTAGAGATAATCACAATTTTCTATAATATGGATACCCAGTTGACTGCTGCACTACCTAAGGTAAACGCAAACCCGGTTGTACCCCTCCTGCTTTCAATGTCCCCCGCTAGGTATGAATTCACAAAATCTTGCAACTAAATCCCCGAGCCATCATAACATAAAGCATAAACCGTGGTGCCTCTGAGATATTTCAGAATCCACTTTATTGCTTCCAAGTGCTTCTTGCACGGATTGGACATAAATCCACTCACAACTCCCACTGCGTAGGCAATGTCTGGCCTCATGCAGGCCATGGCGTACATCAGGCTACCTATGGCTGACGCGTACGGTACCTTAGCCATGTAACTCTTCTCTTCCTCTGTGATAGCTCCCTGTTCCTTTGAAAGTCGGAAGTAACTTTCCAAAGGTGTGCTAACAAACTTAGCACCTTCCATGTTGAATCGCTGCCGGATCTTTTCAACATACTATGACTGTGAAAGTTTCAGTTTTCTGCCCTTCCTGTCCCTACTGATTTTCATGCCAAGGATTCTTTTGGCTGCCCCCAAATCTTTCATGGCAAACTTTCTGGACAATTGTGCCTTGAGATTTGAAATCTCATCCGTGCTTGATCCTGCAATCAGCATGTCATCTACATACAAGAAGAGTATCAAATATGATGTGGCAAACTGTTTAATATAACAACAGCGATCTCAATGGATTCTACTGAACCCCCTATCGGTCATGAAACTGTCAAACCTTTTGTACCTCTGCCTGGGTGCCTGTTTTAACCCATACAAATTTCTCTTTAGTTTGCAGACCATTTCCTCTTTCCCTTTGACTGAGTAACCATGTGGCTGGTGTATGTAGATCTCCTCTTCCAAATTCCCATGAAATACTATCTTGACATCTAACTGCTCCATATGCAAATCTTCTGTAGTCACAATGTGTTAAGTAGTAAGAGTTAATATATTTATATATATATTATAGTACATGGTATTATGTGGGCATGCCCACAGTAGCTACTGTAATCCTCTTTTCTTTAATAAATATGCGTGTAGGTTTCCTTTGGTGAGACACACTCTTCTCCTTTATTCTAACACGGTATCAGAGCCATGAAATCCTAACCCTAGCCGCCACCTGTAAAACCAGCACCGCCAACCATCTGAACCCTAACCAGCCGCCACCAACTCATTTGAGCCCTAAACCCACCGCCGACCATCGTCGGCCTTCCTAAACCCACCGGCGACCATCGCCTGGCTCTCTAAACCTCACGTTGACCCTCGTCTGAAACCCTAAACCCGTCGTCGACCCTCGCCTGGCTCTCTAAACCTCACAACGACCCTCGTCAGACCTCCAGGACTCCTCGACGACCGTTGTTGGCACCCCAAAAGCTATCGCCGACCACTGTCGGCATCCCAGGAACCCTCGCTGACCTCTGTCAGCATATTACGCCCAGGAACTTAGCCACTGACCTTCGATAGCCTCTCTAGGTTGGTTATCTGCTCTAGCCGAGTACAATAAGGCATCTGGGGCTTTAAGCTGACCAAACAGGCCTCGTCGGAGCCTCGTCGGACTTCGTTGGCTCTTCCAAATCAGTTTGCTTCTCCCTCACAGCATATGTCCACTTCTCCTGAGACAAATGGTGAGCATGATGCTAGATTAAGGATGCTGTGAGGGTTCGATTCGGT
>JAOTRH010163425.1:0-12743 GCA_034768845.1 Heliamphora exappendiculata
ACCCCCCATTTAGCCTAACATCTTCAACGCAAGTATCGAAGATGCTGGCACAAGAAAACACTACACTTAGCCTAACATCTTTCAATGCAAAGGTGTCAAAGTTTTCCAAATACCAATCCCGAGACTTCAAGATACTGGTACAAGAAAATACTGCGCATTGGAAGGCAATTAGGAAAATATCCATTATGCCCTTTGGATAAAAGAACAGATACAAACACGGAGACAGCTACATGTATGGACAAGCCAACACACTAATTTTTGAAAAAATGGGGCATAATGCAACAGAGACAAGACAACAAATAGAACAAATAATATTTTGGTGTATACATGAAAATGATACGTTCTTCAATTTTAATTTGACTAATACATTTTCTTAAATTTTAATGTTACAGGTACATTTATATATAATCAGATCACACTTTAACACCCCCCACCCCCCAAAAAAACACTTCTTTTATTGTCTTTTAACCTCTACAAGAGAAGTGTTAATGTCATTTTCCTCACTTTAAAACCGTCGTTTATGAACAAGTTGGAAGTTTTAGGCTTCGGAGTTTCTGAAATTAAAAGGCCTAAGGAGAAGGAATTAATAGGTATAAATTCAAATAGCTTAAAATGTAGTCATTAGCTCCCAAATGCCAATTTCTTTTCTTGAAATTTGTATTTGTGTTTATTTAACAACTATTACAAACCCTCAGCCATATAAGTTCCACAATCTCATAACCATTATGCTTTCAAACGCTCAACCAACAACCGCTGCTTTCAAAAAAAAAACTGCTGCTTTCAAAAAAAAAGCAAAAAACCACCCACAGTGAAAAATCTTAAAGTTCCAAAAATTGGCATCGTGCCACAGGAGGAGTAGATAAAAGAGTAAGAGTGTGAGAAAATAGGCTAGTGATGTAATGGAAGCCATGGTGTAGGAAGCAATATGGTGAGGAGGAAGAGTAGTGCACGAAATAGAGAGAAAAAAGGTGAGAATGGTGTGGCCCTGTCACCATGTGGTAGAGAATGAAAGCAAATGAAGTGGATATCGGGGACACATCCACTGTTATAGTAGTAGTATGGTGGAGAAACCTATTACTCCACAATCCATCTCATTACGCAGGGGATTTATTTACCATCGGGTCCAATTTGGTACCATTTGACGCCAATTGTTTTGTCAGTAGTTATTCACACGAAGACAACAAATGCTGCTGGAGAAACCTATTACTCCACAATCCATCTCAATAAGCAGGGGATTTATTTACCATCGGGTCCAATTTGGTACCATTTGACGCCAATTGTTTTGTCAGTAGTTATTCACACGAAGACAACAAATGCTGCTGCCCTCACCCCACCTAGGTTTGTTTCCTTTTGTACTATTTGCATTTTTATTTTAATTTATTCATATTTATTTACCTATATGTAACCGTGTGAAATGTTAATGTTTTTCTTATTTCCAAAGAAAAGCTATTTCAAACTAATTTTTCCAAAAGGGTTTTCAAACAGAAAAAAATTACAAAAAAACAGTTATTAGTTTTCATAAAGAGAAAAATAATTTCCGTTCTACCTAAAAAAATGTTCCATAATAATATTCAACATTTTCTGATTAACTTTCTGTCCAAACAGTTTAATGTTAAAACATTTTTGTCTATGTTTTTTGAAAAAACAATCAATTTACTTTTCTGTCAAAACAATTTTCTATTTAATTTAAAAAATGGCAAACAATTTCCTACTGCTCAAATCTTAATTACTCATTTGATTATATCGTTACGTATTTCATTCAAATTTAAATATAGTTTTTTTGATATTATAATAAGTTCTCCAACATTATGATATATATTATTGTGTATAACTTTTTATATATATAATTGATATAATTTACATGTGAACTATTTTATGAATAATAATTAAAAATATTTAACTTTTATTCTATTGATGCATGCGCGACGCGTGGGCACGACCGCTAGTTTTAAAAAAATATAACAAATACTAGGATATGTTTGTATGCATGTCCGACGCATGCTAGGGCATGCCCGACAAGCTTGCCAGTATCGACATGGACATGGCACCTTCTTACAAGTGTCCATACTTCATAATGAAAGAAAAATGTCTGTAATATCAATTTCTAAGAAGAAACAGCATAACATAACAATATTCAACTAATTAATTACCTTCAAGGCTACATATCAAATTTTCTCTCATAATTGTCATGTATCTTTTTAATAAACTTAGACAAAAATTGGAGTTTACCTCTTGACAGCTTTCGCAACAGAACCAGGCATCAGATGCCATATTTTGATATGTGTCATTCTTTTTCAGGCATATGTCATGGTCTGTTGATATGCATCACAACAATCAGAAGTAGGAATCCAAAGTCCGAGGAAAAGAATCATGGACAAAAAAAGGGTATTCTAAAAATTAAACAAAATATTGACATTTCTACAACTAGTATTCAAAGAGTCAATTCCACCTCTAAAATATTCAACTCTAAATCAAATTGTGACTTGTCCATCGCATAGAATATTTTTGAAACCATGTATGTGCATTCACTACATGTTTAGAACCAAATAATCTGCTGAGTTAGAGAGAGAAGATTACATTTATGCTCACACTGTGAACACTTCAATGCACTAGGTGACCTTGATTCCTCTGCATCATTAACCACATCACCACAAATCCGACAAGTACAGTGGGAGCAGTACCAACTTCCTTCAGGAAGCTCCTGAAAGAGAAACAAATCGGGTTAATTAAATTAAAATATTCAACTTACCATTAAACCCCACAACAAAACAGTAAAAAAAATCCCAAACAAAGCATAGAAAATATCTTAAACATATGGTATTAAAAGCATAGTAAGGTATACGATGCCATAAAAGGAAATGGGAGGGAGTATTGTATCACAAAATGGGCATATGCATAGATCTGGAACAAAAAGAATATAATCAGGACAATGATGATATCTTGATTTCTTTCCTCAGAGAAACACCAAAAGAATAATTCTAGGCAAATCAGTTCATGCACTTTCAAACAGAGGATATAAAGTATAATTAACAATGATACAAGCAAGTGAACATAAAAATAGAACCCTAGATGTAAAGAAACAGGAATATTTGATCTCTGAAATAATATACATCTCAAACCCGTAACAGCATAAGAATTTTATTCAGCAAAATATAGTAAACCTTTAAAAAACTTAGATCTAGTAACTGTGGAAATCTTGAATCACAAGACGAAAACATTAACCCATTCAGAAAAGAAAGTTCTCATCAAAACCTCATAATCTGGTAGATCACTGATCCAATTTTGAGAAGACATGAAAATCTCCATGTCTTCATCATCTTCTACGACCAAATCATCCATCGGCGGCAAACTAATGACGATTGTGCGGGCGGCGTAGCCACCTTCTGGTAAGTTACGATTATATATAGGTACTTCTAGGGCCACACAATGGACCTCACCTATTCTATTAAAATTACCACATTGCCCATGCTTTTTTCCCTATACTTTCTTTCTCATTTCTTTTTTCTTTCTTCATTTATTTTTCTTCAGGGGGGGGGGAAGGGGGGGAGAGGGGTTCCGCATTTTATTGATTTGTAGAAAATTTCGTGTGCATACAGGTGCATAGAAACCAACAACATAGGTACACACTCCAAAGCTATTAATTTATTGGGTGATCCAACCGTTACGGAAAAACAACTGAAATGTTCATAGAGAGAAATATTTTTATTGAACATAATCATAAAATAATTTCTTTTCTTAGTACATAATCCTAATAGAATTTCTAATGTAGGACCTGATTAGTAAATCAAGCTTTTTAACTTTCTAATATAATTTATTTTTGGCTAAAAACACACCCAAAAAAACAGCCTTCTCCATTTTGGGTAAAAAGCCAAAAAATAAAATTAAGCACACCAATCCCTAGGCCACTATCCAAACTCCCACCCATTAAAAAAGACGATAATACCCTTACTTGATAACTTATTTACTACCAATGTCAATCGTTATAATCAATTACATAATAGGACAATATTGTCTAACTTGAGCCAAAAAGCAAAAAAGCCACATTTTACACAAACAATCAACTCTAAAAAAAAGCTAACTTAAAAGCTAGCTTCTTGGCTAACAAAGCAAAAAAACTAACTTCTAAGCTAGTTACCAATAAGGGCCTTAGTAATACCAAGCTCCATATGAGAAGTTTAGACATTGCATTTGCATATGCATGAACTGACTAGCCTGACACAACCTACCTCGTTATATCTCCATTTATTAAATAATGGTCCAAATTGCTAAAGGACTTGGCTATTTTCCTCACGTATCACTCTAAATAAAGGCCACACAATCCAAAAAACCCCGCTTACAACAGGATCTGGGCCAGGTAGCAAATACAGCATGATTGTTAAAATCATAATTCTACGCCGAATAGTTGATAAGGTATCATGGATTGAGTTCATGATCATAAGAGTCTAGTCAGCATAAAAATAATAAGATAAAAATACCAATAATGATGTTGTATATTAAAACAAGGCAAAAAAATCCTAATACAATCCTACATGTGATTATGCTATAATATGATTTAAGACCAAAGTGCCCTATTTGGGCAATCTAGAATCATAAGATCATATGATCCTAGAATCAGGATGATAATATTACAATTGTGATGACTATATAAGTAGGAAACCTGACACTGTGCATCAAACCAGCGCCACAACAGTAGGGGTGGATAGTACTTGTCGTTGCACAGGTCAGGGCCTCTAATGGTGTAAACTGTGTAATTGTAAACTAGAAAGGTTGCATCTCACTATGTGAGACTTAAGAGGCACAGAGTGTCCAGCATGCACCCTATAACATCCAAGTAGCATTAGAACCCAGAGCAAATCAAAAGAAATTTAGGGCTCCATTCTTATAAGCATGCATGTCACTCAAAGAAATAGTTCATTCATAATAAAATAGGAATTAATAATTAATTGAACATTTTTGAGAATCAGATAAGATATTAGTTTGGACAACATATATGTGTGAGAGTGCCTTTTTGTTATTTTACATATAGCTAAAGGGTACTTTAGTCGTGTTAGCGTTATTAGGGTTTTCTAGAGTTTCTCTCATTATATATATCATGTAATCCATTGGTAGGGCTTAAGCCTGTTGTTAGATTCAATAATAATCATATTTCTTCTACCCTATCATCGTATCAGAGCCACCATATGAAGCTTAGCACCTAGCATCGCCGGCAAGATCCCTCAGCAAAACCCTAATCTTGTTTGCAGTGCTCTGCAAAACCCTAGCACCGACAATGAATTTGTGTTTGCAAAACCCTAGCCATCTTCCTGATCTGGCGACCACCACTAAAGCTTCCCCGAACACCAGCAACCACTGATGAAGCTTCGATGACCACCGACAAAGCATTCATGACCGCCGACAAATCCATCTCTTGCTTCGTCGTCGTGGTTGAAGTCTGCAACTTCTCCTCCTTGGTTCGTTGCCTTCACAATCTCTCTCTTGGTTTGACATCAATTGTTGGCCCTCGTTCTAGATCCGGCAACCACCGAAGCACCACCAACAAACCCTTTTCTTGGTTTGCTGATCACCAACGCTGCTTTCTCTTGCCTCTGTGACGACCGACCACCTCCTTTTTTGGTTCCCTGACCACTGACAAAGCTCCTTCAATTTTAGTACCCCTGACGAGCCTCGCCCGAGTCTTTGGTTGCATCTCCGACCACCGACAAAGTCCCTTCGGATTTTTTTTCTCTTCTTCAGATTGGGCGTTCGCACGTCTTTGTTTGCAATCTAATACTTGCTATTGGATCGCTGTATTGGCTTTTGGCTTCTGTTTAGGCCACGTTTGGGGCGCGTTGGCTGAGTTTCTTGTCCTCTGTTGATTCTGTTTGTATCAAGTCTAGTCTAATCATCTGCTTCACAATATTTCTGTTAATTAGGTTTTAATGAAGGCGTTAACCTTAATAGGACACGCACTAATTTATTTATAGATAAATGAAGATATACAATAAGATATGGTGTGCCCAACTACATTGGATAACAATCATAATAAAACTAATAATCATAATAAAGCTAACACTCCCCCTCAAGATGGAGGATATATATATAACATGCCCAACTTGTCACATATGTAGCGAACCCGAGGACCGGAACCGATTTAGTGAAAATATCCGTCAATTGCTTTCCAGTACGAACGGAACCAAACACAATCACACCATTCTGAAACTCTCGTCGAATGAAATGACAGTCCACCTTGATATGTTTTGTGTGCTTGTAAAATACTGAATTCGTAGCAATATACACGGTAGATTTATTATCACACCAAAGCTTTGTTGGGCCATGACGGGGATCACCCAGCTCACTAAGCAACTGACGGAGCAATAAAACCTCAGATGTCGCCAGAGCCATGGCCCAATATTCAGCTTCTTCACTTGACCGAGAAACCACGTCCTGCTTCTTACTCTTCCAAGATATAAGATTGCCACCAATAAATATAGAGAATCCAGAAATGGATCTCCGATCAATGAGGCATCCAGCCCAGTCTGCATCAGAATATCCTTCCATCAAAGAGTGGCCATGATCACTGAAATGTAGCCCCTTACCAGGGTTACTATGGAGATATTGTAAAATTCAAACTATGGCATTCCAATGTGAGACCCGAGGCGCAGCCATGAACTAGCTCACCACACTCACAGGAAATGCGATGTCTGGTCTTGTCATTGTTGTCAGATAGTTCAACTTCCCAACCATTCTTCTATATCAGTTAGGATGAGGAAAAACATTACTCTCATCAGGGAGAAGTTTAACACTCTGGTTCATAGGTGACTCGACTCCTTTTGCTGCAGAAGCCCCGCATCAGCTAGAATATCCAGCACGTATTTCCGCTGGGAAATAAAGATACCCTTCTTGCCGTGTGCTACCTCAACTCCAAAAAAGTATTTCAATTCCCCCAAATCTTTACTTTGAAACTGAGATTTCAGAAATTGCTTCAACCCAGAAATGCTTACCGTATCATCTCCGGTGATAACAATATTATCAACGTATACTATTAATATAATACAGCCAGGAGAGAAACGCCGATAGAACACAGTGTGGTCTTTTTCGAACTATAGAAGACCAAATTGGCACATAACCATACTAAAGCAACCAAACCACGCCCGTGGAGACTGCTTCAATCCATAAAAAGAGCGATGGAAACGAGATACCAGCTGAGACCCCTCCCGAGCAACAAAGCCGGGAGGTTGCTCCATATAGACTTCCTCTTGCAAATCACAGTGAAAAAAAAAAGCATTCTTCACATCAAGCTGATACAAAGGCCTATGGTGAATAGCTGCAAGAGACATAAATAGGCGAACAGATGCCATCTTGGCAACGGGAGAGAAGGTCTCAAAATAATCAATTCCATATGTCTGAGCATACCCCTTGGCACCCCTTGGCAATAAGACGGACCTTCAAGCGGGCAAGAGAACCGTCGGGATGGAGCTTGACTTTAAAGACCCATTTGCAGTCAATAACCTGCTTACCTTCCAGAAGACAAACAAGGGACCAAGTCGAGATGGACTCAAGAACCTGCATATCCTCCAGCATAGCACCCCGCCAGCCAGGGTCGGCTAATGCGTCGAAAATAGTATGAGGAACAACGGCCTTATCCAGCGTGGCAATACAAGCCTGTAAGGAGACAAAAAGACCCTTGTAGGAGGTAGTATAGAGAGGATGATCCCTGCAAGTTCGATAAGATTTTCGAGTAGCAATAGTAGCATCATTGTCAAGAGGAAGAGCACTTACCATGGGAAGAGGATCCTCAGACGAGGAGACTGGCGCAGCAGAGGAGAGGTCCAATAAAGCTGAAGGAGCTAATGGAGAAGATGGAGAGGACCCTGCAGTAGGAAGAGCACCTGCAGAAGAGGACAAGGGAAAGCAAGACATTAAAAAATCAAGACTCTTAAGATCAAAACACTCAACCCCTGACACAACCGAATCCGACGCAGAAAAGAAAGGAGTAGACTCCACAAAGACGACATCCCGGGAGACAAGGAACTTGTGTAGAGAGGGCAAAAACAGCGGTACCCCTTCTGAGTCTTCGAATAATCAAGAAAAATACATCTAACAGCCCGAGCATCTAACTTCGTCCGCTGGGGATGACTGTCACAAGCATAACAAAGGCACCCAAAAATTCTCAAGGGTAGAGAGAAAAGGCTCTTACCGGGAGAAAGGGCAGCCATCGAAATTTTACCACCAAGTACCTGAGAGGGAAGGTGGTTGATCAAGTAACAAGCAGTTAACATGGCATGCCCCCAGAATTTCTTAGGTACGTGCATCTGAAACAAGAGAGCTCGAGCAGTTTCCATAATATGACGGTACTTGCGCTCAACGACACCATTCTGCTGTGGGATAGCTTGGCAAGAAATCTGATGTATAATACCATGTGTGGACAGAAAAGTCTTCAGCTGGGTTGAAAAATACTCGCCACCATTATCACTGCGCAAACATTTAACCTGAGCCTGAAACTGGATTTTCACTTCCATACAAAAAGAGGAAAAAATATATGCTACTTCAAATTTATGTCGCATAAGATATAAGAAAATCACACGAGAATAATCATCTACAAATATGACGTAATAACGGAATCCAGAACCAGACTCGACTGGACATGGCCCCCAAACATCTGTATAAACTAAAGAGAAAGGAGCCGAAGCTCATTTATTAACCCGAGGTAACAAAGGCACACGGAGGTGCTTTGCTAATCGACACGACTCACACTCAATATTAGAAATAGAACGAAAACTAGGACAAAGACTATACAAACTAGATAGAGATGGATGTCCCAAACGACAATGAGCCTCAACAAGCTGCTTCTGAGAAGAGGAGGATGAGTCTGCCTAAGAATAATCAACAGTAGCATTGGCTACTGGGGACGGTCTTCCATGTAATTTATAACACTGACTGCGAATATGTCCCTGAATCCCACAGTAGTGGCAATAACGGGTCTCACGAGCACCTCCTTTGCGCCCCCCACCAGTTCGACTGCCATCACGGCCCCTACCACGACCACGTCCCCGAGTTCCATTGCCACCACGATAAGCAACAAGGGCAGACGGGTTGCTAGCATCACAGGCAAACCTAGTGTCGCCGCGACGCATCGCACGACTCACCCAACGGAAAGTCTCAGATAAGATAGAATGTCTGTCCTAGAAAGAATTTGTGAACGGGCCGTGTTATATTCAGGATTTAAACTGGCCAAGAAACATACGACTAGAATCTGCATCCGTTGTTCCTGAAATTTACTGAGAGAACAGGTGAATGGGAGAAGCCGATCGAACTCGTCAGCAAGCACTTTAAAGCTCATAAAATGCTTCTGAAGGGGACGACCAGCCTGTTGCGAGCGGAAGAATCTTCGCATCACATCATACAGGCGCGATAAGTCATTTGTAGAGGAATAGATATCCCCTAGAGCCTCCAAATTTTTTCACCGTATCGGCACTTACAACCAAAATCTTGACACTGTGGTCCATTGAATTCATAATCTGACTGAAGAGACGAGCATCGTCTCGTACCCAGGTACGATAAATAGGAGAACTAGAATCAGGGACTTCGTCAAATAAGTGGGAATCTAATTCCATGCCTTGCAAGGATTTCAACACATTCTTCCGCCACAAAGGATAAGCAGAAGCACCGTCTAGCTTCTCATCGATAAGCCAAATAGAAGAAGAGAACACATCAGTTCTCATTGGTCGCCCAGTATCCATCAGAGACTCAGTAGTCCCAAAAGTCCGGGTAGCAAACCTATCGCCCTCCGATGACATTCTTGTTCAAATACCAAATAACCCACAACCAGACAACCCCCATTGCATCAACAAGAATCGGACAGCACAGAACTTGTTGAATGGAAAGCAAGCCATTGCACTGATGAATGAAGGGACACAGTGAGGGAGACGAAAAAACAGAACTACCGAGACCTGTGCAACTGTTCCGGCGACCGGCAACTGTTCCGACGACTTTTCCAGCAACTCGGCTAGGTTTCTGGTGACTGTTTAAATGGTCGACGACTGTTTTTGGGACACGATCGGTGACTGTGGTGACCAAAATCTTGACACTGCGGTCCATTGAATTCATAATCTGACTGAAGAGACAAGCATTGTCTCGTACCCAGGTACGATAAATAGGAGAACTAGGATCAGAGGCATCGCCAAATAAGTGAGAATCCAATTCCATGTCATGCAAGGATTTCAACACATTCTTCCGCCACAAAGGATAAGCAGAAGCACCGTCAAGCTTTTCATCGACAAGCCGAATAGAAAAAGAAAACACCTCAGTTCTCATTGGTCGCCCGGTATTCGTCAGAGACTCAGCAGTCCCAAAAATCCGGGTAGCAGACCTATCGCCCTCCGATGACATTCTTGTTCAAATACCAGATAACCCACAACCAGACAACCCCATTGCATCAACAAGAATCGGACAACACAAAACTTGTTGAATGGAAAGCAAGCCATTGCACAGATGAATGAAAGGACACAATGAGGGAGACGAAAAAACAGAACTGCCGAAACTTGTGCAACTGTTCCGGCGATCGGCGACTGTTCCAGCGACTCGGCTAGGTTTCTGGTGGCTGTTTAAATGGTCGGCAACTGTTTTTAGGACACAATCGATGACTGTGGCGACTGCTTGGTGGGTTTCGGCAACTGTTTGGGTGGCGACAATTGGTTTCGGTGACTGCCAGTGGCTGTCGGCGACTGTAGTGGACTAGTTTGGGGATTTTGGCGCTAGAGGTGGTGGTTTTGGTGGGTTTCGACACCAGGTGTGGACTGGTTTGTGGATTTTGGCGCTAGAGGTAGTGGTTTGGTGCGTTTCGACGCCTGTCGGCGACTGTTGGGGACTGGGTTGTGGGTTTCGGCACTAGAGGTGGTGGCTGTGGTGGGTTTCGACACTGGAGGATGAGACTGGCGTGGTCAATGGAGAGGGTTAGGGTTTCGGCGATTGTTGGGGACTGGTTTGGTGGATTTCGACGCTAAAGATGGTGGTGTTGGTGGGTGGCGGCATTGGAGGATGAGGTTTGAGTGGTCGGCGGCTAGGGTTAGGGTTCAAGGAGGAGCTGTCGGCGGTGATAGCTCTGATACCATGGTAATCAGATAGTATTAAGTTTAATGAAGGCATTAACCCTAATGAGGCATGCACTAGTTTATTTATAACTAAACGAGGATATACAGTAAGATATGGTGTGCCCAACCACTCCGGATAAAAATCATAATAAAGCTAACAAAATAGTAATGCCAAAAAAATTAATCTTTATAGAAAAATATATAATGAAAAAAATATAAAATTTAAAAAATTACAACCTGATGTAGAAACTAGATGAAACTCTAGATATAATATGTTACAAATAGCAATAAAATAAAGAAAAGCAATATTTTTTGAAATTAATCAAATAACTAATTTTACTCCACCAACTTCATCTAATTGGCAAATGTTAATTTATACAAAAACATTTATAAAGTTTTTGGTGAATCAACAAAATTATTTTCTTATATTTATACTCCTACTCCTCCATTTGTTTTACAACAATTAAAAAATAATAATGCAACTATTTATTGAATATTTATCTGATGAAACATATTTTCATATGATATTAGTTATGAAAGATAAATTTGATAAATATTATGAAGAAATAATACATATTTTTTGAATAGCTTTAATATTAAATCCTAAGAATAAAAATGTTGGCTTATCATATTTTTTAGAAATGATTTATAATAATACAGATTACCAGGAACCAATAAATGAAACACTTAAAAATTTATGTAATGAATATATAAAGTTAATATAATACCGCAATTAACACAAACGTCCACCAAGATTTCATCTCGAAATCGTATGGACAATTGGCCTTTAATTAAAATGAGAAGACTTTCAGAGGTTCATGAGAGTTCTATAACTGAACTCCAACGATATTTTGACGCAGTAGAGAGTATAAATAAATTTTTTTTTAATATTTTACAACATTGAAAACAACACGAAGTATCGTGGCCAGTCTTATCCGCGATAGCTCGTGATATTCTTACAGTTCATGTCTCTACAGTTGCTTTCGAGACAGCTTTTAGTGCAGGTAGACGGGTTCTCAACGAGTACAGATTGAGGTTGACGTCGGATATGATGCAAACTTTGATGATCTCACGCGACACAATTTACGCATCAAAGAAGATACAAGAAATGGACGAAAAAGATTGATTGGAAGCTGACTTGGAGGATATAACATCTAGATCGGCTTAAGAATTGTCTGGCTTAGGCTAAATTTTTATATTTTGGATCTGCAATTTTAATGTTCTTATATTTGTAATTACTAATTTAACATTTTATTTATAATTTTAAGTAGAGAATAATGCAAATGATTGTTAGACTTGTATGTGCCAACCTAGTTGGGATGTACTTGACCTATAGTGATATAATTTCTCTTTTTTTTTTTAAGTGTAGAATACACTTATAAAGTGTCAAATAAAATATTTATGTAATTGTTCAAATTTGATTTTTGATTAATAAAATTTATATTGCATTTAATTAATTCAAGTGTTCAAGCTTATTGCATTTAAATTATGTAATCACTAATCAGTAATTATTTGAAGTGTTCAAACTTATTGCAAAAAATAATAAAGTTATAATAAACTAAATACTAACTAACTTATAATAATATAAACTATAAACTTATAATAAACTAATAAACTTATAATAATTAATAATATAAACTATAAAGTATAAACTTATAAAGTAATAATAATAAA
>JAOTRH010163436.1:0-12743 GCA_034768845.1 Heliamphora exappendiculata
GCTGTTGGTTTTCAGGCTTCAATTGCAATTGAATGGCCAATTCAATTGTAATTGCCCAGCTATTGAAATCTGAATTTCCATGGCAAATGAAATTCACAGATTCTAACAGAAGTTGTGTGATATAGTTGGCTTTTGAGTCCATTATGAGCATATTGAATGGTTGGCTTAGGTTGTGTGATATATTATTCTGTTCCTAAATATTTGTTCTCAGCATTTTTTCTGTCGACATTAGTTCTGTTTTTTTTATTTTTAATCTACTCGAAGAGGATAAACAAAGCTCAACTGTGCTATTTTCCAAAGAAAGAATCAACAAAAAGTAAATATTTACAAAACTGTGCTAGCACACTGAAGCTTGTTTGGAAAGTAGGAATTTGATCTAGAATTGAAGGGATTTCATTAGGAAAAAGGAAAACATTGAAATTTTTTATTGAAGAAATGTGTGGTAAGAATTTTTCCATCAAATTTCTTTTGGAAATCAGCAAATGCAAGATTATCCCTCGATTTTTTCCATCAAATTTCTTTTGGAAATCAGCAAGTTTATTTTGATAATTGGTAATGAATTGTTATGTACCAGGGTTTTTTTTTTTTTTAACGAGTAGGCACATAATGCATGTTTTATGCTGCTAGCTTTATCCATTATACTACAAATGTGGTGGTTGTGCACGTTAATTAAAACCTCTAAGTGAACAAGTAGAAATAATAAGCTATTTAGTATGATTGTTTGGGAAATTGGTCTTCAATGATAAGGAAAGCTTCTACTGTTGAAAAGTGAACATTCATACCTACAGAGATGCAGAGTACTCTCGGTCTAGTTGGTGTAATTAGAAAATTTGTGTGCACCGAGTTTTTGCACATGTTGTTTTCCGGTGTGTGTTTGACTCTTACTTAAAATTGCTGAGATGCCTAAAATGCTAATAGTTCCAAGATCAATACAAACTATGAAATTCATATAAGCCATTTGCTATTTGCTGAGACTATGAAAGCTTAATTTAGAATTTGTTCCCAGCCTTTTTTGAGAATTTGCATTTAGTGAGAATTTGCTATTTGCTGAGATGTTGATATATGGTTGTTTATTTTCAGATTTTGATATGAAAAAATAGTGAATTTGAGGGGTGTGAACCATGTGTTGGTATGAAATTTGAATCAGAGGAAGCTGCATATTTGTTTTACAATCAATATGGAAAGGAAATGGGTTTTAGCATTAGAAGAGATAACTTTTCGAAAAGTAAGAAAGATGGTATTATAATAAATAGGAAGTTTGTTTGTTCTAAGCAGGGAGAAAAGGATAAGCGATTTGAACTTGTAAAACAACCTCGACTAGAGACGAGAACTAAGTGCAATGCGTTCATGTACGTCTCATTTGAAAGGGCATTGTCGATATGGGTTGTGACCAAGTTTGATAATACCCACAATCACCTTTTACATCTTTCTGATTGTGCTCATATGATGCCTTCTTAGATAAAATTATTTGAGGCCCAAGGTATAAACATTGAAATAGCCGATGCTACCGGTTTATCACTTAAGGCATCACATGATCTCATTAGTGCACAAGTCGAAGGGAGAAAATTTGTAGACTTCACGCGAGAGGACCAAAAAGGTTACTTGCGTGCTAAAAGATAAAAAGATTTACAATACGGTGAACCTGGTTATTTGTTGAGATATTTTCAAAAGCAAGTTGCTGATAATTCATATTTTTATTAAGCAACTCAATTAGATGTTGATGAGATGATAGCTAATATTTGTTGGGCCGACCATCAAATGATTTTAAGATTGTGGGTATTTTTGGAGATGTAGTGTTATTCGATACAATTTTTAGAACAAATAAAGAGTATCGACCACTAGCAATTTTTACTGGATTTAACCATTTTTGCAAGACAGTGAGTTTTGGAGCTGCGTTGTTATATGATGAAACTGCAGAATCATTTGAGTGGCTATTTGAAACTTTTTTGTTTGCAATGTCGAAAAAAAGGCCTTTTAGTATTTTCACAGATCAAGATCAAGCAATGGCTAAAGCAATTTCTGTGGTAATGCCCGATGTAACTCATGGATTATGCACTTTTCACCTCATGCAAAATGCTTTGAAGCATTTAGGCTACTTATTCAAGGGTACAACATTTAGTGATGATTTGAAAACTTGCATTTTTTTGATACGAAGAAGAACACTAGTTGATTGAAGCTTGGGGTTCCTTGATTTATAAATTCAACTTGGAGGATAACTCATGAATGAAGAAAACTTGGAAACTCAAAAAGAAGTGGGTACATGTGTACATGAAGTGGTCATTCAATGCGGGAATAAGAAGCACACAACTTATTGAAAGTTTCAATGCAAAAGTAAGATAATACTTGAAATTTGACCATAGCATTGTTCAATTTTTTACTCATTTCGATCGAGTTGTGCAGGACAAACGATACAATGAAAAACAAGCTATATATGATTCTAGGCAAAAGTTGACAAGGATAACGTTCAAGAGTGCTCCGATGTTAATTCATACTGCAAAAGTGTACACACCAATTATTTATCGCTTCTTCCATGAAGAGTTTGACACTTCCCTTGGTTGTAAAGTGGTGAAATGGTTTGAAGTTGGAGATGAAATAAGATATGCGATTGAGATGTATGGAGATAATAGAGAGTATACTGTGGTGGTAAGTGAAAATGTTGATGAGATGGAAACTCGATATAGTTGTCGAAAATTTGAGAGTATTAAAATTTTATGTGGGCATGCAATTAAAGTGTTCCATCAATTGAATATTTTGAAAATTTCAGAGAAATACATATTAAGTCGATTGAGGATAGATGCAAAGGATTGTTCATCAATAGATTGTTTCACAGTGGATGAAGTTGATCCAAAATTGATCATATTAGCACGTTACAAGCATCTATCCTAAAATGGTAAAGCTAGCATCTCGAGCATCTAAATATGAAGACGTCTTTAAGTTGGTGGATACTATGACTGATTTGTGCGCAAAAGTGGATAATATGATTGATAACACTATGACTGGTGCTTTTAACAGCGGAGGGCATACTGACATGGGATTAAATGTGGTTGATCCTAATTTCGAGCGAGTTAAGAGCTTAAAAAGGAAAGACGGTGCACACAAAGGTGGTGGTAGATTAAAGCCTTGGCTTGAGAAGATTGAAAATAAAATAAAAGTTGTTTCACAACGCCATAGTCAGGTATTAATTTTATTTAACTACTTGATTTATTTAGATTTTTAACTTAATGCATTTACTAAAAATGATGTTTTATGATTTAGGAGGTTCAAGCTTCATCTCAAGTGATGAATTATGAATATAATTCATAAATTTCTTAGGTAAATCGTGTTCTTGTAATTAAATTTATAAATGTTCATTACTAATTATTATTCTAATGTATTTTTTGGAATATTATTTTCAAGAGAGAATATTTGATCAACTACAACAAACATCAGTAAATTTGTCGGGGCATACTTTCAGGGAGGCTGAGTCATTGGTTTACGATAATAGTTTTTGTAATTTTCTTAATACCCAACAGTCACCACCTCAAAACTAAATTGTAATTTAAAGAAAAATATTTGATTATGATTCTCATGAACAATATTGAATTTTTTGAGTGGTATGTAAAGAATTTATGAGATATTTGAATGTCACATGTTATGAGAAATTCTTGATTTGTTGGAGGCTAAAAGTTTTATTTTGTTGAATGGCATGTAAATAATTTTTACAGGCAATAAATTTAGAAAAATATTATGATTGCTTTTTTTTTAAGTCATAATTTTTTAAAGTTATGTTACAGATAATAAAAATATTATGACTGCTCAGCAGAAGCTTTCTTTCGCTCAGCCACCATTACACTAATTCAGCCAAAGCCAAACGACGTCATGTTTGGCTTTCATTCCCTCAGTCCCATTTAAGCCAAATGACGTCGTTTTCCCTTGCAGCACGCTCGCAGCACGCGAGCGCGCAGCACCTACCTCAAACCCAAAAGATGGGGGCAAATAAAAGGATATGAATTCTTTCACCCTGCCACGTGGGCATTAATCAGCCGAGCAAACATATATAGTCTAATAATAAGGGACAGTGATATAGAAAAAGGAACTGTTGTGAGAAAGAGATGAGGCACTTTGGCCAATAAGGCTGAACTGAAAGCAATCCCGCTGATCTGACGTGATGCGCATGTATTAAATGCAATATGACAACAGGAAAAAGTGACAAGTGAATGGTACAGTCCTGATCAGTTGAATAATGAAGGGATTCCGTAAAACTCGAAAAGAAGGTCAAATTCAAACGGAGTGCGGAGGAGGCCTATAAATAAGAACAGAAAAACTGATGAAAAGGTATGCTAAGATTGGCTTGTCGCACCTCTGCTTATTTAAATTCTCATATCTCACCAAACACCGACGACTAACTTTGCCATCAGAGTGTTATTCCGACTAGTACGGCCGAAAAGCATTGGCGATTGTTATTGTTTTTAGGGTCAGCGAGGTTCTTGACATAATCATATCTTACATAAGCAAAGTCTCATACAGTCCCACTAAATTAACGTTCTTACAACCACAAATCCCTCCTCTAGAGACTCTAGGGAGTTAACTAGCTTAGTCAATGTGCCAACTAGAAATAGGCATGAAGTGGTGACAGTGAACGAACAACAAAAAGGAAAAAGAAAATGGATAAGGGAAGTTTTAAAGGAAGCCTAAAGGGACGACTAAAAATAAAAGGACTTACTGTGAACAAGATTTCTTCGAAAATAGTTCCTCCTACCACGATGAGTCCCTCGAATTTCAAAAACAATGGTGAAGATCTTGGCAACAAACAGGATGAAGAAGGATTTAGGGGCAAGCACAATGAGAACGAAAAGAAATAGACGGGATGCCCAAGCCCTGAGATGTGAGTATTTATAAGGTTTAAAGGAAAGGGAACAGTTGCGAAGCTGAGAAGCCAAACGAAGCCCTTAGAAGAATGTGCGAAGGGCTTGCGCACCTTACATTTAATGTGTAGTCAAGTTTAGGCAACGCATAAGATACAAACAGTACAGTGTCAAAAAACAAAGCTTTACCCCGAGGCTCGAGCTATCACACAAGGTCGAGCTGGGCTATCTCTAAATTCAAGCGATGAGGGAGGTCGGCCATTTTGACAAAAGGAAGTTGAGCACAGCGAATGTCATACATTGAAATAATTTGTATTTATTGAGAATCATTTTTAATGTTACAGATTTCAAGGTGCACGTCGTGCTGTACGCATTAAATGCGAGCAAGCACATCGTTTCAAATGTCATAAAACCTGCCAAAGCTTGACATGTGTGAAAGCGTGACATTTCATGCACATCGATGTCCAATCTAGCTAGGAAAGATAAATTATCAAAGCTTGCCCAAGAAGACATCTAAGCACACGCGTTGATAGCCTTTTTGAACCCCTAATTAATGCAGGCGGTTGGCAATCTCACCTCCCCTGGACAAGGTGCCAAGCATAGCTATCATATATTGTAAAATGGATCCCTGGCGAAAGAGCTCGAGGACGGCTCCTGAAACTCATCCCCTCCCCATAGCTTGGGATCTTGAGCAATCGCAAGCCGATGGGGGCAATTGACGGAGGCTAGATAATCGAGCTGACTTGGCAAACCACGTTAGCGCCACTACAACAATGTCAGAGGACCCGTCCAAGGTCGAAGCCATAGTGAGAGCTCGAGCTGACCGAGCATTGAGCTAGCCGACCTCTAAGAGCTCGATGGCACAGAGGTCGACTTATACGAATTTTGAGGGTTTGGTAACTGAGCTGCACAATTCGCACGCCTAGGCCTGACGCCAGTGCCGACATATCAAGAGTTGTTGGTCAGATTCCATCCAAGAACAAAAGCGAAAGTAGCCCCGACAGTTTGAACAGAATACATCATGCAATCACGAATGTAGAACAAAAGATTTGAGTCAAGATCAAATCAATGGCCCCTCTATAAAATGAGGAGATTTCACAAGCACAAATACATATAATTTAACATAAAGAGCAAAACTCTGCCTATCTTTACTCCCTCTTAAGCCAATTTTAACTTGATTGTTGGAAGGCCAGTCGGTAAAGTGATTGGAGAGGAAGGGGTATTTTTAATCCTTTTTTGGTATAAACGTTCTCACCCAGTTGACAACCAACAAAGATGGAACCGTAGATCTTAATTTTAATTTTCTATGCATTCAATTTTTTAGTTAATTTTTAAGGTAAACGGAAAGAAGAAACAAAATAAAAACAAAAAATGCCCATGCAATTGGTACAAGGTGCCCATATTCGTATAGTCACCAAAATGCAAAGGAGACCATGCTTTTGCAGCTCAGGTCAGAGTCACCTGCACATTGATTGACTATCATGAGCCCAGGTGATGCAGATAGACCATTTGTGCTTCTTTCACTCGCAAGGTGAGTACGTTTCTTGCTGTTCCTTACTTAAATCCACCCCTAGCCGTGATAGCTTTTTTTATATGTTGTTTTTTAGTAAACTTTTTATGTTTGTTTAAATAATTGTACTTTTTTATATTTCTTTTGTTACTAAAAATCAAAAAAGTAAAATGAAAATTAACAAAAAATAATAATAATAATAATAAGACAAAAAGGCATTTTAAGACTTCTTTTTATTAAGGCTTAAATCCACTCCCTTTATAATTTATATTTTTGTGTGTGATTCTATGTGCATAGATAATATAGATGAACAATCAAATATAGACAAGAGAAAAGAGCAAAAATTCTGATTATTCAAACAAAAATTTTATTTTTTGCTTGAGTAATCTGAGTTTTTGTCCTTCACTCTTGTTTGTGTTTAATCGGTTATATATTATATGTGCAATTAGCATATTTTGTGTATATGCTTACGTGTCTTTTATAGACCAGGAGAGAGAGAAAAAGAGAAGGAAAAAAAAAAGAAAAAAAAAAAAAAAGAAGAGAATGGAGGGAGGATATGGCGTACCCAGGTGGGACTGCTGAAACCAACCACTACAAGAAACATCCAAATCAGGGAACCAGATCAAAGCGAAAACCCAGGAAATTACGTCAAAACCCAACCTAAAAAGCTGTAATCTGTAACCAAAGAAAACAGCTGTTATCATTTTAATTAATAGTACTATTATGATTATATCTAGGCGTGTTATTAAAAATATCGTATTGCTATTAATTTTTTAAAATTAGCTACATAAAATTTTATTTTGATTTTAATTAGACTCCGTTAATAAACAGTAAGATTCGTCTATTAAAAATTAATCAAAATACGCATAAACTATGCTGAACACTTTAAAATATTACAAAAAAAAAATATTCTGGACAAGTAGCATTGGTATTTTCTTATTCGGGGCCTAAGTATATTGTTATTTGTAATGTAAGTTGTCATATTTAACATTTTTATTGTTCCCGATAAAAAGTAGAGAAATTTTAGTGTAAAGTAATTTTGTCTTAAAAGTGAAGACAAAAGAAAAATTTTGATCCTACACGCCCACGTCACGTGCGCGTTAAGGCGCTAGTGGTGCACTTGGCACTATCACGTGATAATATATTATATAATGGTACATTAAGATACACATGGTTATTTTTATTTTTGTCAGTTAGTAACTAATAGAAATTCAAATTTTAAATCTTGAAAATAGCAATCTTTGTGCCTCAAAACCTTTGTCTGTGTTTCTATTTTTTATAAGAAATTTTAACTAAAGGTTCAAAAAAATAAATTTTAACGCATAAGGTTCATCAACAAAAATTTTAACGTACAATATTTAATTGCGTGATTTCTCCGAAAAATATCCTGCAAATAGATAAACTTATTTGTTTGCATATTTATTCATAACAGATAAATTTATCTGTTTATATATCAATATAAATAATACAAACAGATAAATTTATCTGATTTCTTATTTATGCCTATCTATTTGTATATCAACACACATAATGTAAATAGATAAATTTATCTATTTGCATATTAATTTATTCTAATAGATAAATTTATCTGTCTATTTATTTATGTCTAACCGATAAATTTATTTATTTGCATATCAACACAGATAATGCAAACAGATAAATTTATATGCGTTCTTTATACATATTTTGAAAAAATACAGATAAACTTATCTGTATTTTCAGTAAGACAGATAGATTTATCTGTATTATTTATACGCGCTTTTAATAAAAGATAAATAAATTTATATGTATTTTTTATATATGTTTTAAAAAAAAATAGATAAATTTATCTTTTTAAAAATATTTTTATCTTAAAAAAATTTTACACATTAAAATTTTTATAAAAATAAACTTTAGTAGTTAAAAAATAACGAAAAACAAAAAAATGTCCTATAAATTAGACCCTTCGTCATTTTTTCGTTTTTTATAACATTATTATTGACACAGTTTGTCAACGTGGGTAAACAAAATTGTAGTAATCAGATCCGTTATTGTGGTATCCTGCTGTGCATCTCTCCCTCTGTCTCTGCTACTGTTACTGATTGAGATTGGCTCACGAAAACGAGGTTGAGGACGTTATTCCTTTTCAGCCCTCCTTTCCTTTCTTTCTCCTAAAGTCTTCTGGACTACTCTTTCGTCCTTCCATGTTCCATCATCTCAACTCAAGACAGCAAAAAAGGTGAGCTTCCACACAGATTGAGCTCATAAATTATCGTCCATTCACTTACTCAACCTTTTGCTCTTCTGTAATCACTTCCATCTTTATTTCTTGAAAAGTTCAAGTACAGAGATCCTTATTGATCATAAGAAACAGTGTCTGTAATTGATTCTGTATTTTAAATTTGTTCGTAAAACTGTTGTTTCACATCTCAATCAGAACCGACCTTTCTACCTACTCTCTCTTTTTCTCTCATCTTTCTCCCTTGTTTCCATCGCAATTTATCTCTGTTTCTCTTCCCACATTCTGCTGCCTCAGTTAGAAACAATTGATCCCCCTTTCGATCTCTTCCCTGAAATGGGTTCCAGTCGCAATTTGATTTGGAGTCATAAACTTCACCATCTTTCCATTTCTTTTATCTTTCTCTTGATTTCAAGCTGGACGCAACTCAGATTCATTGCTGAAGGTACGTCAATGGCTTCCACTCGACACACAAAAATTGCATTTTTTACCTAATTTTTCTTCTCTTTCTTCTTTTTTTTTTTTAAAATAAAAAATAACAATCTTCATATCCCATTCCCAGGTAGAGCAATTTTCAAACAAGCTGGCCATTATCAGGTCCAGGTGAGACTTGGTCCCCCTCCCTTTCTCAGTCAGTTTTAAATATCATATCATATGAATCGATACTTAATGAGATTTTTACACATTCAATATTAATATTTAACAATAAAAATGATTTGAACACATACTTTAAACCACAGAAGGCACATAAAACAAATCTGTGGCGATTCATATTGCATTTGGAACCCACAAGCGTGAATTCCCCATACAATACGATTGTTCAAGATTTGTTTTCTGTGATTATTTGTGGTTTAAAGTCTGTTTTCCTAACATTACTGTTTGTCAATATATCAGACAGCAGGTTCTGTCAAATATTGAATGACTATATTAGCGATACGGACACGTATTTTGATACTGCGAACCGATTTAGAACTTTGGCCCCACCCTCCATCATCTCTATCCTTGTTTTCATACTAATACTAATTGGTGAGATTATGTTTTCTGGCTTTGTTGCATTGGATGGACACGAATCTACAGGAAGAGCGGGCGATCCAGAGAGCCCAGATCGGTTCGAGGCCGCCGCAGTGCGAGATGATGTGCAGCTCCTGCGGGCACTGCAAGGCAATTCAGGTGCCTACGAACCCACAGACCACAACTGGGTGCAGCAGAAACTCTTCTTCAATGCCCAGAATCGACAATGTCAGAGGCGATGACAGCTCCAACTATAAGCCCATGAGTTGGAAATGTAAATGTGGGAATTTCATCTTCAACCCATGATTTGTTTTTTTTTTTTTGGGTCTGTTCTGAGAATCATCTCATTTAGAAGGCATTGAATCTTTGTATCTGATGGATGGAAATGAATCTTTCTACACTTCAGTTCTGTCTTTGCTTTCGGGTTTGGTTTTAAGCCCTGATCAGAATATGCAACACAGATATATGGTCTTTTGGGGGACAAGTTTTCTTGATCATAATTTTTTATTTTTCCTGTTTCTTTTACCGAGACAAATAAAAAATATGAAATATTTTGATAAAAATAAAAATAAAAACAATTTAAAAGACAAATAAGTCAAAATAACGGAATATATGATCAGATTTAGTAAGTTGTTTAGATTTTTTAAGTTTTTTATCAAGACGAATTAAAAGTAAAAAAAAAATTATAATAAATTCTCAAAAATCATAAAATTATGAATTATCCCAAATTCATTATTTTTATTTTTATTTTTGAAAAAAGGGTGCTTATGTCTCCACATAACACAATAACGAAAATCGTACTTATAAGGGGAAGATAATGAATTAGGAGGTGAGAAAGGGGAGTGTTTTTTTTCATTTCCTATTAGATAATAATCATAAAGGAAAGAGGTAATACATAAGTTCATATAGAAGCTTTTCAAAAATAATTAGAGAGTATATATATATTATCCGAAAAAGTCATGAAATCTAAATGCATTGTACCTTTGATATAAAATTGAACAAAAAAATATATCATACGCAAAACTCTTCAATAAAAGAGAAAAAAAAAACCACACACGAAAACTTTTTGTCTCTTCAACAAAAGAGAAAAAAAACCACACATGAAAAAGAAGATAAAAAAAAAAAAACATTTCACATGCGGACACCAAATCTCCAATATAATAAATCTCCACACAACACTCGCGCACAACATATAAGAATCAATTACCATACAACTTGTGCATAATTCCATTATTTTTTCATAGTAACTAGAAATGTTATTGTAAGACCATCTTCAACCATTCTCTCTATAATTTTAAGTAACAAAAGATATTTTAGAGAGTCATATTTTTATTTTTAACTCCAATCATATTCTCTATTTTAGGGAGTCATATTTTTTTAAATTTTTAATATAATAATTTAAAATTTGTAACATTCATATTTTAACGGTCATTTTATAACGGCTATTTTAATGGTTATATTTTAACAATCATTTTATAATGGTTAAAAAAATATTATTTGAATATTATTTTATAACAATATTATTTTAAATTTTTTTTGAATGAAATTATAAACTAAGTTAATAAATAATAAGAAACAGATTAAAAATAGAGGAACAAGTGCACAAATTAAAAAGAGAAACAAATAAATAAGCAAAACAACACCACACATTATCAATTCCCATCATCTTCAACTCTCAGATAAACAGAGGAACGAAGAGGGATTTCGAAGATGAAGAACGAAGAACAAAGGACGAAGAAAGGACGAACATAAATCTCACCAAGAACAGCCAAAGAGGATCTTCAACCAAGAATAGCCGAACAACCGAAGAGAATTTTCAACCAAGAACAGCCAAACAAAATTTTCAATTTCGCCAAATTCGGAAGACGATTTTCAACAAATCAAAAGGTATGCAAAATACATGATCATAGACGTAACTTTATATAGAAGATTTCTTTCAGGATTTGAACAAAAATCACTGTTTAGAGTCGTTGTATATAGTGATTTTTAAAAAAACGATCGTTGAGAGCCTCCCTAAATTTGTTTCGAGCTCGTCAAAAATGGGGAGCCATTTCTAGCCTTCTTAAAATGGCGAGGCGAATGGAGAGCCCTTTGGAGCTTTGAATTTTGTGAATTGCTCACCAGTTTGGAGAAGGAGGCTTGATGGCAAGCTCCATTGAAGATGCTCTAATCTCTACTCAACTGTTATATACATAATGTCATTCTTTTTTTTTATAGCCAATAGAAATGTCATTGTAATATCTACTCAACTCTTATAAAAAAAATTTTATTGAAGGTTAAGAGTTGTTGCTTAATTAGCCTTAATTTTGGTGTTAACGATGTCAACCTACTTTTGATCTAATAAATGTTCAAATTTAAAATTGTTATCACAGTAGATCGGAGAGATTAAAAATAAATATTAAAAAAAAGGAAAAAAATTTACATAAAAATAAAATAAAATACAAACCACACATAAAATAAAGCAAAATGCGAAAAGAAAGGAAAGGGTAAGAAAAAGGGAAAATGTTCCATTTGTTGATGAAACAAATTATCTACCAATAAGGTCACTTGTCACTGAATATGTATGCATACACAACTCGTACAAAAGTCCATGTATACTAAAAAAATTCGAGAATTAATCTTACTTCAAAAGTGACGTACAGAGTTAGCTGTGTTTGGATTAATTTTTTTAAATAATTTTTTGACTTTTTAGTGTTAAATTATGGCTTTTTGGTATCAAATCATAACTTTTTAGTGTCAAATTATAGTTTTTTAATGTCAAATCATAGTTTTTTTATGAGAAAAAAATAAAAAAATTTAACTTTTTTGTGAGAACTCAAATGAAGTGACTTTTTTTAATAAAAAAAATTAAAAAATTTGACTTAAAAACCAAGACAAATACAAGCTTACACTCAAATTTAATCTGATATGACTCATATTCCAAGTAAATTATGACCACTTATTTTAAATTTTAAATAATTTTTCGATTATATTTTTCTAGTTAAGCAGTATCGAACCTAGTACAAGAAAATCGATGTTGGAAGAATATTCAACGCCGAAATAAAATACATACTCGGGGATCTAGAAAATACATCTTTATTAAGTTTTCAACAATTTACAATAATCTGAAATTACAGAGAATGAAATAACAGGAATAATAAAATGAAATTTGCAAACCGAG
>JAOTRH010163447.1:0-12742 GCA_034768845.1 Heliamphora exappendiculata
AATTCCCCCCCCCCCCCCCCCCCCCCCCCCCCCAAGAGATTTTGGTAGTTTTGTAAGTTTTTGAATCAGAATTCTAGAGGGGCAAATTGAGAACATCTTTAAATTTTTTGAACTGAATTTTTAATGGATTTTTAAAATTTAATCTATTCTTAAACAGTAATTCTAAGGCCCGAAAAAAAAAATTATTCTAAATTTAAATAAATAGTTTAAATTTAATTGTGTGTTGTATAGGTTATACTGTAAATAAATCTAAATTACTAATTTTTAATTTTGAGTAAATTTTTAAAAATATTTTCTGAATTTATAGTATTATTGATTATTAAATTGTTAATTTCTTCTTAAAATGAACTAAATAAAAATCGAACTTCTTGAACAAGAACTTAAAAAAAAAAAAAAACAGCTTAAACCACAGATTCCAACCACCCGCTAAAAAATGAGGAAACTGCCGGTGACTAGTGATGGCTCCAAGGATACAAAAATCTTAAACGAGCCAATTTGCATTACGAACCGGAGAACTTAAGAGACGCCTCTGTTTCCAAAACGTTTTTCAATATCTCGTCGGTAAACAAGGCGTCGGAAAACCGCCCAAATGACCAAATTCCGACGCCGAACCGCCTTCATCAATGTCGTCATATTCATACTCCATACACCTCTGGGTTCCTTATCACCGGAGCTAAGCGACCAATGGTCACCACCACTTGCAGAAGCAGCAGCAGCAGCAACCACCACCACCCAGGTGCGTTCACGACCATCAAGGAGAGGGTCAGCTTCGAATGGGTGATCAAAAAGAGCAAATTCATCGCCGTTGCCTTGCCCCGTCTCCGACGAGCGCTCCGCTCATTCCTTTCTCTCGGAGGTTAGTTACATTCATACGCACAATGTTCAAAACCTCTTTTTAAGTGCTATCAATTGTTTGACACTGTCTATATGAGGTTTTCTTTCATCTTTAATTGGGTTCCAGCCAGTGTAGCATTGATCTCCTAAAAATTCGTTTTATTATGATCATTTTCTGGGGTTGGTTCCAGAAGAACTGATTTCTTGATGAAAGATTTCAGGTAAACCGAAACCAATAACAAAATTAACCACAGAAAATGATTATACCTACATGCATTTAGTTAGTATGAGACCCCAAAAAAAAAACAGTTCCACATGCACGCGGTAATATGTAGGTGCTGCGCATAGTATGTAGCTAAGGTGATTTTTTTTAGTTTAGTTGCTGAGCTTTAGGTCTCTTCTGGAGGTGTTTATTGTTACTTCAAATTATAATAAATCCACGAACAGAAAAAATTAAAATAAGAAAAGCTTCATTATTGTTTGTTAGTCCATTAATTGATTCCTCTTCTCCATTTTAGGCTTTCTGAACTTGGTGTGCTCTTCCATTCCATGCTCTGTTTGGCTGCACATTTTCTCAGTAACTCTTTAATTTGGTGAAAAAATACCAGTTTGCGAAGCATCGTATTAAGCTACTTTTTGTACTTAATTTATCTGTTGATTTATAGATCCGGGATCCACGTGCTAGACACAATTGTTGGGCTTATAAGGTGCAGATTATCTATGCCATATCATTGAGTTCATCCTTCTCATTACAATTACTCTTGTATAAATTGGGAGAGGGATGCGCAAATATATCATTCTACTAATATGAGTTTTTTTTTTCATTGTAATTCATTCAAAACACAACTAATTTGTGCACTTGACCAATTTTTAAGATTAACGTGTGTACGGTTCTATTTCACGAGCATAATCTCTGCAAAGTTGAAGAGACAGCGCCTAGTTATATCATAGGGAATTTGGATGTCAAATGTGAATATTTTGGTGGCAGGACTTGCACATTTCCTCTTATCAAATGGATGGGTTAGATATGTGCTAGAGATGAATGAATTAAAAAGAGAGCTAAGCGTTAGCGTTTTTAAGTGGCACCATCTTTGTGGCCTTTTTCCTCGTTTTAGCCTAATGTGATTGTTTTTGCGTCCCAGATTGGTGATCAGTACCGGAGTAACGATGATGGTGAACCATGTGGTACAGCTGGCAAACCCATATTTTCTGCAACTGTTTCTTCAGGAATAGATAGAGTGATGGTGGTTGTGATCAGGTACTATATGTTTCCCAAAGAAAGACCTTTCCTTCAAGGCTTGGGGAAGAAGAAATTGCATGCATAGTTGGTATCATAAAGAGAAAGAGCTCTTGACCCTCAAGTTACTTTGGATAAAACATCTTGAAACTGCTGCACTTGCATTTGATGCTTCAAGCTATATAGCATTTTGGGTAGTTAATGATTAAGGACTTGGCATGCACAATGTATTGTATCTATGTATGTCTACACTGAGGATGTATGACTTATTAACATTTTGTTTACCGATTTTGCTTTTGTTTATTTCAGGTATTTTGGGGGTATCAAGGCACTGGAGGATTAGTCAGGGCTTATGGTGGAGTTGCTGCAGGTTGCCTGAAAAATGCTCCTACTTTGCTTGTGAAAGCTAAGGTAATATATTACTCTCCCTTTCTCTCTCTCTCTCTCCCTCTCTCTCTCTCTCTCAGTCTGTCATTTTTATTTTTTTTTATTTTTAATGCCCATGATACCAACTTTGTCTTGAAATCAGTGGAGCTATTTTGCACGCCACGAAGAACCTATGTTTTGGGCATTCATCTTAATGTATTTTCAACCAATTTGAGTTATGAGTTATAATTTTGGTCGAAGGTTCCGATGGGTCTGGAGGTTCCATTTGATCTTTTGGGAGTAGTGTACCATCAGGTAAGTTCTAACTTCTATCAAGGTTGGAACTGTTCTAATTGGGTATGGCAATGTTATAACATGTCCATATGCTCCCTTCCCCAACTGCAAGGTTGAAATATATTTATTTTAATTTCTAATATTAATGGTGCTTGCAAAGTTTTATAGACCATATAGGTATAATATAAGTGTTTACGCATAGTTCTATGATAAACTCAAATTACTAAATATGCAACCTTATTGAGTGTCCAACTTAAAATGTTGGACAAATATTATACCCTCATTCAAGTATCGAGTGTCTGATATGAGTATTTTATATATTTAAAAAAATTCATGTAACATAGTTTGTGAGCGAAATTATCATACCTGAATGATAATAGCACCAGCTTGTATTCCTTTTCCTACTCACTTGCATGCTACAAGACTTTCTCACCCTACTGTGAGTCTGTCACGGTGTTGCCATTAAGTTATTACATGTATAAGTTGTTAGTGTAGAAATAGCTGGTGGTTTTGTAATTATGATGAGTATAACGTCAGATAAAACTTTTAGTTAATTATTTTATTTTATGTAGGGAGTTTTTTCTTTGTTAAAACTATAAAATTTGGTAATTGCACTTGTGCTTGGTAATTTGCAGCTACAATCTTTTGAAGTTGAGGAAATCAAGCAAGATTACGAAACTGGAAAAGATAATGTCACCATGGTCACATTCAAGGTTGATTTAGACCAAGCTGAGAGTTTGGAGGATGCTATTAAATCCAAATGGAGCCGAGAAATTTTCTTCCACAAAAACTGAAACCGATTCAAGTAATCATCCATGTGGTTCTTTGTTTTCCCTTGTATGCAGAGTTGTCGAGATCACGAGTACCTTTTTGGTTTATCACAAGGCTCATAGTTTCAAGACCGGAACTACGTCTCTTTCCTGCCTCTCATCAAACTTTGCTCTTTATATGAACATGTTGGTTTAGATAAAATTGATAAATATGCCTGGAAAGGTGGTGTTTAATTATACCGAAAAACTTTTCATGTATATACAACTTTTCAGTTTAATACAATTCGTACTAAGTTTTGTTAAATTTGACTATGGTGAGTGAGCTTGCTTATTCTCTACAATTCTTCCACGCCCCATTGGAATTGAAATCTTGAAACACAGATTTCAATTCTTGAGAACTATGAATGCAGCAGTAAAAATCATTTCTCAATATGCTATAAACTGTGTGGACTGTAGTTTCGTATTTTGCTGTAGTTTCATTTTTGAAAAAAATATCATTGAAAACTCAAGGCAAATTACTTCTGAAAACTGTTTGGTTTTTCTTTCCCCTTCTAAAAATAGCCACGTAAAAAAATCACTAGAAAGACGTCTGCAAATTTTCAAAAACTGTTCACAAACTTTTCATCTTTTTGTCAACCAAAAAAAAAATTTGTGAAAAAGTGAAAACAAATCCAAATATGATGGTAGTCATAGAAAAAGAATTAGTTGCATAGATTTTCATTTTATTTAAATTTTTTTCCTATTCACTCAATAAATTTGAGACGGCTCTGCCCAACAAATTTGAGACAAGTGGGGACATCACATATCTGCGTCTAGCCCAAATGTCATCCCTATTATGATATCTAAGCACAGCATGAGATCAATAGTTAAAGATTTGGATGTCCAGATGGGGGAGTTATCAGAAATTAAAAATTGTAAAAGACCAACGTATTCGTTTAGTACCAAAGAAGCAATACTAGCAGATACAAATAATGAGTTGATACATATCTATAAAACTCAAACCTCACACTCCTTAACACTACAAATACTCAGGAGCTGACTCAAACAGCACTCGTACAATCAAATAAATAGATATATATGTATATATAGTAAGCCCAATATAAAGAGATGAATGATGGGGGTGGTTTCTCATAGAGGTTAATTAGTTAGATGGTGGTGGAGAGAAGAAAGGAAACGCCAGAATCTTCGGAATGGTGGGCAGTGAAGTAGCAGGCAGCGGCGGCAAAGTCACCTTAGGATGCGCGGGGATGATCGGCAGAGTTGGGTTTGGCAAAGAAGATGGAATCTGGGTACTTGTAAAAGGCGGCAATGCGGGCTTTGGAAAGGCCGGGGTGCTTGTTGCCATCGGCAATGGCGGCAGCGTGGCTTGGTCGGGAAATGATGGGATTGTTGTAAATATGAATTCAATTGGCAAAACTGTTGCATTTATGTGGATTCATGTATTGTAATTTTCTTCTTAAATTCTATGCATTCATGTGCATTGGTTCTTGTGTAACCCCAAGAGAGAAGTTTTATATAAGAACTTCTCTAGTATTCTCTGTAAATAAGAATAATGAGAGAAAGATAAGGAGAAGAATACATGGAGATTACAAGCTGTGAGAGAGAGAAAGTCAGACGAGGTACGTTCGAGTAGCCGATATTTTGGAGGTGTTCTAACGTTCGGGTAAGCAGTTTTATCATGTGAAAGTGATGCCAGTGGAGATACTTACAACACCCTTGGTATGCGGTGAATCATTCTTAAGAAAACTGTATTTGCATGACTCAATTTGCGTATTCTATTCACGTTATTTTTCTGTATTTTCGTTTTCTATAATTTTTGTATATTACAATCGTTAAAAGTTAATATACATGTATTTTTTGGACCACCGAACCGAATATATTTGATGTATTATTTTCCCAACAGGGAGTGGAGGCAATGTGACTTTAGGCAGAGACGTCGGAATTGGAGGCAGTGTTTGAAGAAATTGGCGAGCCGCCACTGCCATATGGATGTTTGAGAGCGACAGTGCGGCCTAGATCAGATGAACAACAAGATTGTAATGAAAAGCAGCCATTGTTTGTTCGGAGGTGGAGGTTTTAGGAGCTTGATGGGCGAAAGATGGGATGAATTGTAGTTCTTTTTCTAGGTTGAAGAGATTAGCATGAACATTTATTAGTAGGTACTTATAGAGAGAGAGAGATTATGAAAAGAATGAACAGATTTGGAAAGGCAAATGTGAGTTTGATGACATGTGGTTGGATAGAAATGTGGAGAAACACTGCCACTCGTTCTTTCACCTTCCAAGCTTTGACCCTTCCAAACGTATTGTTGGCTTTAATAAGAATTCTGGAATAATAACAATTTGTCTGTTTTGAAAAAAAAGAAAAAAAAAACGAGACAGCAATTTGTCTGTTTTGAAAAAAAAGAAAAAAAAAACTGAGATAGCAACCAAATGCAGTAAATATAATATAGTGAAATGAAATAAAAATATATTGAAATATATTTCAGTATATCAAAAACATAATTATATTTAATCTGTTTTTGGTTTAACAGAATAATATAAAACCCGAACAGCTCCAAAAGATCAGTAATAAAATTACATAAATCTAAAACTAATTTCAAAATAATCTTAAAACATAATTAATATAAAACAGTACACTATTTTTGGTAAAAGCTTTTGTAAACAGTAAAAAAAGTAAAATATGTTTTATGAAAACATAACGAAAACTTTAAACCGAAACAGTATGTTATAACACTGTTTTATCTTCAGAACACAAAAAGAAACTCGAATGAAAAACAGTACATAACAAAATATGTATTGTAGGACTTAGATAATTTCTAAAACAAAACAAATAAGAAGGTACTAGAATGAAAAACAGTACCGTATTGAACAAACAAAACAATATTAAAACTGAATAAAATAAAGCTTACTAAACAGTTAAAACTTTGCAATCGAATCCAGCGTTTAACACTGTCTCTTTAAGACAGATTGCGCACTGCCTAGTGCTTGCATTGTATCGGGCGCCTCCAAAATGAAACGATTGCCGTATGCAGATGTAGCACATCAATCTACGCACCAACGTATGCTGCTGTATTTGAACATTTTCAAGAAACTATGACTCGAAGGAAGATGCAGAGTTTCGGCAATGGAGCTTCAAGAATATTGAATTCTAGAAATGGGTCTGGAACTATCTATTTATAAGCATTAATTGCGACTGTTCGACTTAAACTGAATAGGTACAGACACCGGTTTGAAAATACTCCAACGGTCCCAAACTGATAATGGTAATTATTCATTTAAAATTTAAACAAATTAAAATTTAAATTCAGACACCGGTTCGAAAATACTCCAACAGTCCCAAACCGATAACGGTAACTATTCATTTAAAATTTTAAAAAAATAAATTTTAAATTCAAAATTTAAACAAATTAAATTTTAAATTCAAAATTTTAATTAAATAAAATTTTCGTAAAAAGATAAAAGTTGATCCGAACTCACGACCCACAGGCCGAGCACAGCCCGGCCAAGCTAGACAGGAGGGCGGCGACAGTACGTGGCGTTTGGGTCGAATCCATCGTTGAGTAGGTCATCCCTGTCTACAAAACTAGGAATTCCTAAGGAGCATCTCTTAGGCTTAACTTGACTTATATAAGCCACTCACCCATATTTCTCCCAACCAATGTAAGATTGAAAACATATTTACACTCATTTTAACACTAACTCTTTTCTCTCACAACCAATGTGGGATAAGATTTTGTTACCACTATTTTTGCCAACTTCAATTGCATACTTTTGTAGTCAATTTCTCATTCACCAATTAATGATTTTGAATACCACAAAATTCATAATTACTCTATTCATAGAGATAAATAAATTAGAACTTATAATCATCAAAAAAGATTAATCCAATACAAAAATAATTAACTTCAAAGTTAGCTAAAAATTATGTTTTAATTTTTTTAAAATTCACTTTTTCCAACATGTATAACCTACAATACTTAGCTCTCCATAGAAACAACCTTGCCGATGACATTTGGTGGGACTAAAATCATGGCCACGTGGAAATTACCGAATCTATTGTCTAAATTGAAGTAGATTATTTGTCTAATAATTTAAATAAATTATTTAATTATATAATTTAAAATATTTAAATTTAAAATTTATTTTATTAAAAAGAGTCTTCCGTGTGTCTTTTCTTTTTGTTTGACTACACAAATTTTCAATAGAATTTTTTTTATAATTTGACTTATGAGACTTGCATCGATTCTATTTTTTATACAAATATGATATTTTTCTAATTTTTTATTTGATATCTCAAAGTGTCCGAATTAACTTACGCATAAATTGACTAATTTTTAGAAAATTAATCCTAACATTCATTGGTAGAAGTCAAATTAAATTCGAGACAAAAACATAACTAGCCGGGTTTACATCTTTGCTGACTTGCGTGAACTGGTCCACGCTTACACGTACTCAAAGGTTTGTATATGCAACAAATTAAAACTTGGAAGGTGAACAACCTACCATTTTCTCAATACTTCGTCCAACCACCCATCTCTCCTGATCATAACTCACTTTGATCTTTCCCAATCAGTTGCTTATTTTAAACCTCTGTTTGTCTATAAATACCCACATACGAATATTGTTGTTTTCAACCTAGAAGCAACTTCCTTTTTTAACCCCACAGCCCATACACATTAAAACCTTCCACTCCAATCAATGGCTGCTTTTTATCGTAGTTTGGTTCTCTCTCTGGCGGTGGTGATGGTATTTTCTAGCATCCAGACCAGCCTGGCAGCACGCCACCTCCTTCAATCTTTGCCAACAATTCCTACTCTGCCCAAAGTCTCATTGCCTCCGTTGCCGGTACTGCCAACCACCGTGCCCCAATCCACGTTGCCTCCGTTGCCCGTAGTGCCAACCACTGTGCCCCAATCCACGCTGCCACCATTGCCACCAACCTCAGCCTTGCCAAAGCCCGCATTGCCTCCTCTGCCGAGCTTCCAAATCCCATTATCTCTGCCCAATCCGACATTGCCAACCACCACTCCTATCACCATTCCTAAGGTGAGTCTACCCCCATTGCCAGCTACTAATTCCCTCCCCAACATTCCAACAATTCCTTCGATCCCAACAACAATTCCGGCAATTCCTTTCCTCGCACCACCTCCATCAAAGTAGGCCTTGAAAATGCTACTGTTCTATTCGCCTTTCTATCAATCACCGATTGTATAATAAGGTTGCTGTGTGGTTGGCTGTTTGAGCCAACCAGTACGCACTCATTATTTGTTATATTTTGAGGAGTCTCGAGTCTTTTATTTTTCAAATGTTGTGTGAAATCATTTTTCATTGTTGCTTTTGTATTGTTAGAACTTAGAAAGCATTGCCTATTGCTGTTGTTCAATATGATTTGACTATTTTACTTCTGCTTTCTTATTTGCTGATGTTTAATAATCTTGTTTCTTTCAGTGCATGCACAAAAATTAAAATTAAAATTCAATTGAGTGTTTTCATATGATAGAACCCAATGCTCACTTAAGATAGAATTCAATACAACCAAGCAATTCTATGATTACATTATACTAACAAAGAAATAAAAAAAAATCATTCAAATCATTCAATTGAGTGTTTCACACTTTCTCTTACAATTCTAAACAGCATAAAAGCTTTATATATACAAGTCACAACAAAAAACACTAAAAACATTTTAGAACGTCACGGTTAGCTAGCGCCCTGCTAGCGCATCATTTTATCTCCCACGTACCGAGCGAGCGCTCAATGAAATTGATTCCATGGGTGGAGGGTGAATGAATTTTTGTTAAAAAGAGGAACAAGTGTCGCTAAGAATAAGGATATGGTGGGTGGATTCCGAGTAGAAGACAAGAGAAAACAATCAATGATGAAAAACCTGATCCAAGCAACCTATCTAAATGCACATATGCAAGGGTCCGGATCGGTGCTGCGCCTAAAGGCAACATTGTCATGCTACATCTCATTTGGGATGATTTGATAATACATTTTTATGATCGAATTCGTTTATTACGTAGAACTCGTTAAGTTTGCTTATTTTATTAAATTTCAAATTCATCCAATACCTGTAACTAAGTGATTGAGTAACACTTGTTTAACAATATTTTTTTAAAATTATAATTTTTATTTATTTATTTATAAAACAATATTATTAGATCTTATTCAATCAATTAGTTATAGATATCTGATGAATTTTAAATTTTACATACTAAACAAAATCGACGAGTTCTACGTAATAAACGAATTCAATTATAAAAATAAATTTTTTAAATATCCCAAACAAAGCACATCACCACCGTGCTACCCTTTAAGGCGTAACACGGTCCGCTTTGTATATGCAAGAGTTTCAGTAGATTTATAATAGCATGAACTTTTTTCCTTTTAAAAGAAAGAGAAAAGTGGTTTTTTTTAATACTCGTTTAGTAGAAACCCTAATTCTGATTTTTGTTTTTATATCACAAATTTTGGTTTGTGCTTTATGCATTTTAATAAAAAAGAATATTAGTAAATGAAAAAATCTTTTTTTATTCTCACCCAAAAGGGAGCCTATGAAAAACCCATTTACCCGCAAAAAATGGTGTAATGTATTGATAAATATTTGTTGATAATTTTATTTTTTACATAAATAAAAAAATTTAACGAATTTTACATAAAAAAAAAATTAATTATAAAAAAATATTCAAGAGTCCTACTTATTGAGAGTACATCAATGTGGTATTCCTCAAATGACAATTGTCTTGTTGAATCATAATTCGTCATAGGAGGTATAAGTTGCCGTAAAATGTGGGAATATTAGTTTAATATATTATATATTTATTATTAAATAATATTCAATATTATTTTTTCACCACTATTTTTGATGACTTTGCATACTTTTCTTCACAACATTTGATAGTTCATATGTCTTAACTGTTATACTTGTAAGTACTCCAATCTCAGCACCGTCGGCAACTGTTACTTATAATTATATTTGGCCACCATAGACATCCCTACTTCAACAATCTTAACCAATGGTAAAAGGTGGTGGGCTGAGAGATGTTGATTGAAGGCATTTATTGATGGTAGTAGTAAGAGGTAAAAATGATTACAAGTGCGGAATGAGGAATCAAAAAATAAAAATTATTTACAAAATAAATAAAAATACGATCTTTTTTTTTTTACGAAAATTTAATCTCCTCAATGTTTTCCATAAGCTGTGCAAAAAGACTTTACCAATTAGATGAGTTATGAAGGAAAAAAAATAGATTTTTCCAAAAATAAAAATAATTATTAACTATATTATTTACAAATTATGAAAAATTTAAAAATAAAAAGGAAAAATAAATGTAAACATTGCCAAACAAAACAAACGTACGTTCATTTAACATTGCCAACTCTACCACAAATTGAATATGATCAAATTTATGGGAGATTCATCGCTTTCTATTAATATTTTCCTAGAGCATATGAGATATGTTAATTAGTAATTGATTAATGACACGACCATGTAGTGCCTCATGCGAGTGAATAATTTTTTTTCTTATTTTGTTCAATTTTTTATATTTTTTTGAATTCATCAAATCGGAACAGGTCAAAAAAATAAGTTTTTTCAAATTAAAAAAAACAGAAAGGACAAAAAATGCTAGTAGGCCATATTTTTTTAACGTTTTTTTGAACTTCTTCGATTTCTCATGCAGAGAAGAAGATCCTAAAAAGAAAAAAAAAATTAATCTGAAAGATGAAAAAAGTTTTAGAGAGAGAGAGAGAGAGAGAGAGAGAGAGAGAGTGTGTGTATTAAAACTTTGATATTTGGATAAATCTGTATTGGAAATGAAAGCTTGAACACAAGGACAACTATTATTTAAACTGAGAAGATAGGAATCGAAAAGAAATACAATTGTGCAACAATGGAGTCCAGAAATCAATCAAAACAAAAGCAAAACAATAGAACAACACCCATGCTAGCTCCCCAATACAAAGAGTACCCATCCATCCCATGCTCAAACTGGCGATGCCCATTCATGTCAAATTTATTATTGTCCAATTAAGGACCAAAGGGGGAGAAAGACGATCGAATGGTAGCACCCTGAGAGATTAATTCTAGTTTGATGGTAGTGATGACTCGTCGGCAACTGTTGCTGGGATCGGGGGAATTGTCGGGACGGCGGGATTATCCGAGACGGGGGGAAATTTCGGGAAAGGAAAATTCGGGATGTTGGGGAAAGGAAACTTTGGGATATTGGGAATATTTGGGATGTTGGGAATATTTGGGATGTTGGGAATTGTCGGGAAAGGAAAATTTGGGATGTTTGGGGGAATCATTGGAATTGGAAAATTTGGGATGTTTGGGATGTTGGGAATCATTGGAATTGGAAAATTTGGGATGTTCGGGATAGTTGGCAGCCCGGGAATTTGCAGCAGGCGGCGAGCTGCGAGGCTTGTTTGGATGCTCGAAAACGATAGCAGCACCACCAGAGACAGAACTAAGCTATTAGTCAAAGCGCCCATCGCTTGATACAAATAAGCTTTTCAGGAACTAATTGGGTTAATGTGAATGTGGGCGAGATTGAATTTGACAAGTTTTTTTCTCAGTTGATGAAGAAAATAATTTTCAGTAGTGGGTATTTATAGAGAAGAATTGTTAAGTGAGTGAACTAATCTGGAATAGGCCAGCGTGCGTTTGATTAGATTAATTATGGTTGTGCTAAGTTTTGAATCGCCCATTTGTTCACCTTCCAAATTAAGCGTAATACCCAAAATGTTAATTTACTTGCAAAAGGAGGACTAAATGCAATCGGGATATGAAATAATATTTTGCACCAGATATCCTTAAAAGCTTTCCTCAAAAGAAAATGTTTTTTAAAATATTTTTCTTAAAAGAAAATCAAATTTTATGTTAAGATGTTTAAAAAAAGATTTTGTTAAGTATATTTTTTGCATAAGATGTCTTTAAAAGCTTTTCTTAAAAGAATATTGCAGGAGATAATTGGGATATGCATGCAATCGGGATTTTGCAGGGTATATGCTTTCTTTAAGCTTTCTTTAAGCTTTCTTTAAAAGAAAATCAAATTTTATGTCAAGAAATTTTAAAAAGATTTTGTAAACTATATTTTTTTTATCAAAGTTTTTAAAAAAAACATCATTATATATATATTTTTTATTTTTAAATTTTAACCTGATTTTTTAAATCTATATATATATATATATATATATATATATATATAGAGAGAGAGAGAGAGAGAGAGAGAGAG
>JAOTRH010163458.1:0-12741 GCA_034768845.1 Heliamphora exappendiculata
ATATGGAACCCTAGATCCGAACTGAAGACGATTCGAAGAGCAAGATGAAAGAGAAGTTCGGAAGAGGAAAGACGCTCAGGAAAGCAGTTCGTGAAAGCAGAAAGCTTCGAAGACGCCAAATGAAAAAGAAAAATGTGAGTTCTCACTTGTCGCCTTGTCGGTGTGTCGGGACCTCGTATCGTCCGTAACATCCGTTACAGACCGATACACGATCGTTACCCGTTACGGAACAGTCATAACGGCCGTTACGCTGGGGATTCTCTGTGCAACCATTTTTCAATAGCGTAACGGGATCGGCTTTCCAATATTCCGTTACGTAACGGCCGATCCGTTACGTAACGGCCGTTATTTAGAACCTTGATGGTAGGTCACAAGGGTGAATTTGTACGTTTTTGAAGCATTTGAGGACATGCATAAGATGAAAATGGATTTTGTTGTTAACAAGTAATATAATAAAGATATTAAGTTTAATCGTATGGATGAGGATGGTAAGTGGATTTTAGTCAATAGAGAGATGAATTGTTGTGTTTGCGAAAATTTAGGGTGGCTATCATTTGTTAAAGGCAAATACGTGTAAATTTATCTTAGATGGTTTGACTTTGACAACGAGTAACAAAAATCTCTACAACATTGGGGAGCGACTTGATTATAGTTTCCTTGATAATTGGGAAAATGGAGTGACAAATAAAGGGGGGCCCAAGTGGGGGCAATGGGAGAGAATTGAGACATTTGCCTTTGTTGGTTAGAAGGGAACACGTGAGAAAGTGGAGGGGGGTGAAAATTCCTACGGTCCACCACAACGTGGACAGAAAAGTGGAACAAAGAAGGGAGAGCTTGGGGAGGCTGACTTTTAATTTTTTTCACTTGACATAACACCTTTTTTTGTGTTTTTAGTTGTATAATAATGATTATGTACGCATTCAATGGTATATATTTCCTTTTCCTTCCTTCTTAATTGCGGACTATGCTCAGAGGGACTCTAATCTCTGGTTTTGGGATATAAGGCTGAAGAGGGATATACAGGATTGGGAGTTGGGCAGCTGTTGTCTCTTCTTGGGCTTTTGTATGACCGCAGGGATGGGGATGGTGGACTGGATCTTGTTAGGTGGAGGGGAGACTGTAGCAAGGGTTTACGGCCAATTCATTTTATGGGTTTTTGACGGGGCAGGAGAGTGAATTTCTCTTAGAGAACTGTGTGGAAGGTAGGAGCATCTTCGATGGTGGCTTTTTTGGTCGGTTTACTGTAGATGGAAATATCCTCACTCTTGATAACCTTTTTGCTAACTAATCGGTATTGTCTGTGTAAGAAGAAAGAAAAGCCTGTTGATCATTTGCTTATTCATTGTGAATTCTCAAGGGAATTGCGAGAGTTCATGTTGTTCTTTCTTGGGGTGGATGAGGTTTGCGAGAAGGAGGTGGGCGGTGTCCTGATTGTTTTGCGTGGGGGTGGGGATTGGAGAGTGTGTCTAGGAGCCAGAGGAGGGTTTGGCGGTTGATTCCCTTGTGTGTGATTTGGTTTATTTGGATGCAGCGAAATACAAGATCTTTTGATGGGCTTCAGTTCCTGTTGTATAGATGGAAGGGCGTTCTTCTCAGCTATTTGTATAGCTGAATATGAGAGAAAGGAACACAGTCTATTTTTGATACTGTAGATTTTATTGAGTCTGTCTTTTTGGTTGACTCCTTGTTTGCAAAGGTTTCTATACTAAACATCCTTTCGTGGGAGCGCTTATATACTGGTGGCATTCCCTTAATGCCTTCTTTCCTAATCTTAGTTACTTATGAAAAAAAAAAAACAGAGAACCTTCTTGAGATGATGTGATGAAGAGATGCTTTCGGCTTGACTTGCCTTATTTTTTCCTTCTTCTTCATCAGCTTGCGAAGAAAGGAGAAAAGTTTATAGACCTTCCTTATGTTGTCAAGGGAATGGATGTTTCGTTTAGTGGAATACTGAGTTACATTGAAGCCACTGCTGAGGAGAAGCTAAAAACTAATGAATGCACCCCTGCAGATTTGTGTTATTCTCTACAGGTAATCTTTTGGATAGTTTTCACTCCACATGTTTTTGGTGTTAAATAGTATGCGTCTGGTATACCCGTTTCTTATAGAATGCAGGTGTTGAATATTTGCGCAATCTGGTTGTGACTGAGTTATGCGCACAATTCAATTTGTTTTAGGAAACTCTGTTTGCTATGCTTGTGGAAATAACAGAACGGGCAATGGCACATTGTGACAAGAAAGATGTTCTCATTGTTGGTGGTGTGGGATGCAACGAGCGCCTGCAAGAAATGATGAGAATCATGTGCTCCGAAAGGGGTGGACAGTTGTTTGCAACTGATGACAGGTACTGTGTCGACAATGGAGCAATGATTGCGTATACTGGCCTCCTTGCTTATGCTAGTGGGACATCAACTCCGCTGGAGGAATCGACATTCACTCAACGGTTCAGAACTGATGAGGTACTGGCAATCTGGAGAGATGAGAAGGAATCCCCAAATGGTCTCGTGGACACGAGTATCTAATTATCTATTGTATGTGTTTTCCCCCCTCTTATTTATCTTAAAGTAAGATCATTGATTTAGTTGCTTCCTAATTTTACTGAAGGGATGGGGCCCTTCAGGAAATGCTAAAACTCAAGCTGTGGGCCACCCATGGCTAATTTAACTTTTCTTGTAGTTTCGTTTCCTCTAACTATGCATGTGGAAGTCCAGCTGCCTAGTGAAAATAAAGTGTGAAACCGGGAAAAATTGTATTTCTTTTCTTTGTGGAGCACTGAAGCTAGCTTTTTGTTGTTTTGCTTAATACCTGATATGGAGGCTTTAGTTCCACTCGGCAGGCTTCTGATTGCGAGATTTGGAATCAGCTTTTTCAACTGTTTGGCAAATTGAAAACAGACCATGCTCTGTATAAAAGCATGAATTTGCAATGGGAGGTTTGTCGCTTATAGAAGGGTTTCAAACCATATATATAGTTACATAAATCAATGTATTTTGAAATTGAAAATATGTTTCAATGTATCGGTTCACAATTTAAACATTAAAATATCTGAATTTCAAGAAAACATTTTGATAATGGTATAGAAATATTTGGAACCAAATTAACACCAAGAGTGGGAATCAGTCGTTTTTTTTTTTTAAATATGTAAAAGTAGTTATAGAAAAACCATCTTCATCTCCTTGGAAGTATCCAGGTAGGTCTAATTTTTTCTGCCACTGTGATGATCTATGAATCTACTAACAGTGCGCGAAAATGCTCCTGCCCCTGTTGTACCCACAAAGAATACAAGATAGAAAAACCTAATTAGTTTAGTATCGAGTTGTTCACAACTCCTTACAACAGAATCTTGACGAGCTCGGAAGAGAACCACACAGCTTTTTTTTATTTTTTTATTTTTATAATCAAACTCAGATGAGAACTTGCTTACCGAAGGAGTTCGAGTGTTCAACAATCAGTGTGGATATCTGGGAAACTACTCTGACCAGTTAAAGAGCTACCATGTGCATGGTTCCTCGAGGACCTCAACTGCTTATACATATATAAATAAATTAACTTAGTTCCTCGAAGACCTCAACTGCTTATAATCAAACTACTCTAATATTCAAAAACATTAGTTCCTCGAGGACCTCAACTGCTTATGCATATATAAATAAATTAACTTTAGGGCTCGCAAAGTAAAGTATACAGCTTTGAGGTGGCACTGGTGAAGGTTTGGGCATGGTACAGGGCTTTGGATGGTACATGGTATAGCAGTAGGAAAATTGGTTAAGACGGTTTTGTTATAGGTTTTAAAGGCTTAGGAGGTGCAAAAATGAAATAGAGGACAAAAAAATCAGGTGAAGCTGCGAGGAATCACTTCTAGAATGTTTTAGCCTTTAGGTGTTACAGTTAGGGTAAGGATTGCATTACATAGTCGTAGAAGAGGTTTAGAAGTGTCTGTTTAAAGCTTCTTTTGGTAAGAGGGACCAACTAGAGGAAGGGGGAAGAAGGAAAAGGGGGGAGGGGGATGGATAAAGTTTCCTTCATTAATTTTTTTGTTTTTTTGTTGTTGTTATCTCGTTAATTATGGTTTAATTATTAGAATCAATATATTAAGAAGTTAGAATTTTATTAATTATAATTTGATTTGCAAGTTATTTTCTTCCTTTTCTATAATCTTTCATTACCATTATAAATAGATAGCTACACCTCTTTGAAGGTAAGATAAAATTATTAAATTATATTATTCTACTTGATATCAGAGCCAAAATATAAAGAACAAAAAAAAAAATTGTCCAGAAACCCTAGTTGCCATCACTACTTTCCCTAACCTTTGTCGCTGGTGTTCCTTCACCGGTATCACGAATATGTTGCTGGTATACTGTCACCGTCGAAGTCTTTGCCGCCGTCGTTGGTTTTCTCTCGTCACCACCACTGCAGCTGGTCTTTGTCCATCTCTGTTGGTTTTTTTTTTCCTCGCAGCCATTGTGGGTTGCTAGTTCCAGATCGTTGTACTTTCTTAGTATTGATGTATCATTAAAGTCTTAATATATTATATTGTTGGCTTTGACAGTGCACTTTTTGGAGAATTATTATTTTTTTGTTCTTATTCTTGGTTTTGGGAGTTACCGATGTTGTTTCGGTAGCATTGTTGTTGTTTTTGGGGGTTATCGATGTTGTTTTGGTAGCTTTGTTCTTTTTTTGGGGGGCTGCCGATGTTGTTCTGGTAGCATTATTCTTTTTTTTTTTTGGCTGCCGATGTTGTTCTGGTAGCATTGTTCTTGTTTTCTGAGGTTATCGTTGTTGTTCCGATAGCGTTGTTCTAAAATCAAGTTGGTTTTTGAAAACTGAGAAGCTACCTCCAGAGACCGATTCTAAGCATTCTCAGTTGAACCATCTCTGCTCAAGTCTTCAATTGTCAAGCTGGGTTTGATTGATATATTTGTCCCAGTTTGAGAGAGAGTTTTGGAAATAATATATTTTAAGAAATTAGAATCTCGTTAATTATGATTTGATTACTGAAATCAACTTATTAGGAAGTTGGAATTTTATTGATTGCTATTTGATTTGCAAGTTATTTTCTTCTTTATCTGTAATCCTTCTTTATTATTATAAATAGATAGCTATGTCTCTTTGAAGGAAAGCCAAAATTATTGAATTATGTTATTCTACTACTACTACTACTACTACTACTACTACTACTACTACTATTATTATTATTATTATTATTATTATTACTAATTTGTTTGTTAACAAAGGAACCCCTCAAGACAAGGCCTTTAGGACCCACCCTGAGAGGTAAAGGGCTCAGCACATCAACCTAATCATAGGTATCGGTTAATTCAGAGTGCTTCTAGTAGGAACCGAACGTAAGACTTTTGGGTTTACGGTAAATCCTAATGATGAGCTTAAACCGTTGGACTACCCTAGCAGGTTGTCCTTCATTAATAGGAGGGAGAGCAAGCAACGAGGAGAGCAATGTCTTTTTGGGTCGCTTTGCTTTTATGCTGAAAAGTGGGGGCACAAGGGAGTAAAGAAAGGATGAATTTTTAATGGTATTTCAAATGATACTACTCTGTCATTGAGGGTATCCTGTTTGAGTTTGTTATTTGGAAAAGATTCTTGGATCATTTCTAGAAGCATTTAGGCATTGTAGTTAGGGTGAGAATTCAATTTGCATGGCATAGTCCTAGGAGACCTTTAGATGTTTCTGAATATTTTCCAATTCTTCTTCTGGTGAGGAGGAGAGTGGTTGGAAGGGAGAAGAAGGAAAATTGGAGGGATGGGTAGAGTTTCCTTCATTTGATGTGAAGGAAAATACGAGGGAGAGCAAGGAGAGCAAGCAAGGTGGAAATAACTTCTTTGGGCCACCTTTTTATGCCCAAAAGTGGGCACAGAGGAGGAAAGAAAGGAAGGACCTTTTTCTATGGTTTGAAGTTTTGAACAATACCATTCTGTTCTTTAGACTATACATTTAGAATGGCGCAACTCCACTCTGCTCCTATTTTTCCTTACAATTCTTCATTACTCTTACCGGAGATACAATGTTAACTTCAGGTTCTGTCGAATTGAGAGGTTAAATAGAAATATGTAGGCAGCTAGAAATCTGCTTCTTAGCAGCTAAATTATTGATGCTTTTCTTGGTTTTAATTGAAGATATGAGTCATGACACTACATAGACTGATTGGAGGACAAGGATACGTGTAAATAGCTGAAACAGGGACATTGTTTTGTTGGTATTATATCTATTCCATTTGATAATTTTGCATCTCATTATATGATTTTTCGTTGAGTTATATATTACGTTCTCTCCTTGGTTTCTTTCCTTCTTATTTATTTTTATATTTTCTTTTAATTTCCTGCCCTCTCTTTGTCTTCCCCTCCCTTTTATTTGTATTTTTTGTTTCTTTCCTTCTTATTTATTTTTATATTTTCTTGTAATTTCCTGCCCTCTCTTTGTCTTCCCCTCCCATTTATTTGTATTTTCCTGTTGTTGATTAGGGTATCATATATGTAGTATGCATTCTTCTAGAAAAAATGCGCGGGGGGCAATTTTTTAGAACCTACTTCTCTTGTCATATCTTACCTCTTTTTTTAAAAAACAACAAAAAAAATTGTTTCTTCTGAAACTTGAGATATTTATTATTATTTTTTTGGCTTTGACAGGTAAAAAGGGCAGCCGAGGAAATGGAACTCAATGATAATATATATCTTAGCTTGTTGTTCGGTCTTGGATTGATCAGGTAAAGTCCCAACTTGGTTTGTGAAAGAACATTTATTGCTACAATGGCTATTGTTTGCAGATAGGAAGTGTGACATACAGCCATCTACATGTTTTGATGACTTTGTTCCATACTGTGAAATCAACTCCAGAGTTTTCACCTTTCAGAGGTTTGGAAATGTTGTATCATATGCAAAATTTTCATTTTTGAGGAAAGCAATTCGTTGTAGGAGATGAACGTTTTAGACACATATGAGGCTGGTACTTTTAAAAAATGTAGTGCCTAAGGCATTTCACAACATACTTTGTCCCAAATGAAACCAATCACCTTGTCTTACCCACTCCTCCCAAATAACACAACCGTGACTTGCTTCAAAACTCACCTTCTAAAATAGAGCAATTTATAACATTCGACTGACCAATCTGATTTAAGAAACAACATCCGTTACTGTATTACATAATATTTCTATGGTGACATCCAACTTTGTCCCTTTTGGATAATTTACATTGTTAGAGAGAGCCTAGAGAAATGGGTACTGTAATTGGAATTAGGATCCACTGTCATGCCTTTTTGGTGCAATGCATCATCCAACTACCAAAAATTGCATTGCACAAAAAGTTGCATTGTACAAAAATTTCTTTACCAGACAATCTCCTAGCGGTGGCCATATAATTAATAGGTTCCCTCATTCATAGAAGGGCACGGTGAGAGGAAATTTGCATTTTCGCTCCCTCTTTGCGCTCTTTATAATCTCCGTTCTCTTCGTCCTCAGGGACTCTTTCGTTGACTATGGCGACAATACGTTCTTGTACTCGATTGAAACGAACTAAGCATACCTTGTTTCAGATACTGCTTGTAAAAGTTGGATACTCCCAGATTTTTACCAGCAAGGAGAGCATTAATTGTCACAAAATATTGATGCGTTAGGGTGTGGGAGCATGCTCTATGCGTGTAGAAGGAATGGGAGAAAGGGCTAAAAACTACCAAAGTAGTTAAAAGAGAATTATTATTTTTACGAATTTATGGTGGGTAATTGAGAACAGTTTTGGCATATGGAGAGTTGGAACTCAGGTATTTTTAGAATAGAAAAAAGTGAGTTGACTTCGCTTCTATGGGGTGTTGGCTTTTGTAATAGTAATAAATATACATTTTTAATTTTTGGATCGGCCCAAGAGCCACCATTCAACGGCCTAGTTGCATTGATAGTTGCCCATGCCAAACCTGAGCATGCATAGCTAAGCCTAAGCCCAAGTCAATTAATTATGGACAGTATAAATTATGAAGAATTATCACCGTTGCTAACACGAAAAATAACTCTACACTTTTTTAGAGACAAAGACAGACCTGTCCCAATTCTTTTACTAAATATTATAAATGATGTTTTTGTCACTATTTCAGTTTTGGGAGAGTTTGAATATGATGCAACTGAAAGTATTTGGAATTTTGTGAAATTTTAGGCTTTAACTGATGATTTGGGACAAATTTTTACTGTTATTTTAAAAAATAGTTGTAGAGATAGAAATAAGTCCAAGAAATAAGGAATGCATTAAATAAGAATAATTTGAAAATTAAAAAAAAAATTAATAAGACTTAACCCATTAAAACATATTAGATGGGATTAATAAATTGCTCTAAAAAATATTTATATTTTTTGTAAAATATTTTTCTCGTATCATTCAAATATTAAACAATAAAAAATATATATATGTTTTACAAAATGATTTTATATAACTTTTTAATATATAATATTTTACAATCAGAGTCTAAGGACTAATTATTAGATAGTTTTTTGAGCACTATGCAGAGATGGCAGTCCTTGGAATGTGCATATGATTAATGAGCTCGTGATCAATAACGGTGTTTGGCAAAAATTTTGATCTTAGTTTTTAGTTTTTTATTAGTAATTTTAGTAAAAAATTATAATTTTTTTTAAATATTTATAATTTTTAATATAAGTTATAATTAAATTTTTTTTATTTTAATTACAAGTTGTAATATTTTTTTAATGCTTATAATTTTATAATTTTTATTATAAATTATAATTTATAAATTATAAGTTTAAGTAATACCAAACACCCTCACTGTGCCCATAACCAAACTTGGAATGATCATCTCTAAGGTTTTTTAATACGAAATCCACAATCTTCTACTGGAACCAAGCCAATCTAATTCAATTATGGGGAAAAATAGTTTGGATGATAGGTAGGTTGTAAGAATTTAAAATCGCGAATATTATCGTAACAAATAAATAGAGAAACTCAAACAAAAAAATTATTAAGAGAACAAGGCTCTCGTGCATATAAAAACTCTCTTTTTCGAGTCTGTCCAATATCGTGCATAAAACTAGAAAGATGTCTCATAAAAGGAAATTATTAAATATTTTTAAAGTATTATATAAATAATATTATGTGATATTTTTAATAAATAAATAATTATAATTTACACAATATAGATTACTTTTTATTTTATAACTTATTAATAAAAATAAATTATTATATTTTTATCGTAAAATTTATCGTTATCATATTAAATATGAACATTTTCTTAACTTATCCCATAGAACCCTAAAAAGTTTGAATAATTACTCCTCGTACAGAGTGGCTACTGATTCCCTTTTTATTAGAGATTGTTTTTACCTTATATAAAAAGAAAATATCCTTAGGAGAAAAAGAGAAAGTAAAAGAAGCTAGAGAAAAGTGAGTGTTTTAGTGATGAGAGAGGGAGGAGTTATCTCGTTTTGCTGAATGTCTTATGTATGAAGAGGGGTATATTTATCAATAATAATTATAAATTTAATAAATAAAATCTTATAGGATAATTAAAAGATAATTAATATTTATTTTTAAACAAGTCTGAACACAAATTAATTTTCACAAAATAATTAAGATTGTGCACATTCCAGAGGGACTTTTCTATAATACCCAAGACTGATTTGGGGGCATCATGCTCCAATCATTTTGGACCCTTAGATTAATCCAACAAAAGATCTTGACCATTGAATTAAATATATAATAATAAAACAAAAAGTGAAAATAATTTTACACAATCCAATGTGATTTTTCATATTTTTTCGTCAAAAATTAAAACAATATAGCTCATACCAGTGCATATGGCCATTATTACTGCTAGACATGAAAACTCCTACTACTCAATATCATAATTGCTACTACTATATATAACTAATGGCTGAACTCAACTTTTACAACAACATATGATTATTTTTATAACTACTTATGACAATTTTTACAACTATATATCAACACTTTTACTACAAAAGATTACGAAAAAGCCATCAAGAGAAACAAAACTTTAAGCGTATTTCTACTATATGACCATAATTACTACCTAACATGACCAATTATACCAATAGATGTGATCATTGAAAGTCTTGAATAAAAGCAAAGGTGGAAGTAGAAGTGTGTTTCTATCACTATATGTGATCAGAATAACTACATGACATGACCACTTATACCATTAGATGTGATCATTGAAAGTCTTGAATAAAAGCAATGGTGGAAGTAGAAGTGTATTTCTACTACTATATATGACCAGAATAACTACATGACATGACCACTTATACCACTAAATGTGATTATTGAAAAGCCTGAGTAAAAGCAAAGTTGGAAGTAGAAGTCCATTTCTACTACTATATATGACCAGAATAACTACATGACATGATCACTTATACCACTAGATGTGATTATTGGAAGGCTTGAGTAAAAACAAAGTTGGAAGTAGAAGTGTATTTCCACCACTATATATGACCACAATTACTACATGACATGACCACTTATACCACTAAATGTGATCATTGGAGGCCTTCAACAAAATCAAAGGTGGAAGTGAAAGTGTGTTTCTACTACGAGATGTGCCCACAATTACTACCTAACATGACCACTTATACCACTATATATAATCATTGGAAGCCTTGAACAAATGGAAGTAAAAGTGTGTTTCTACCACGAGATGTGACCATAATTACTACCTAACATGACCACTTATACCACTAGATGTGATCATTGAAAGTCTTGAAGAAAAGCAAAGATAGAAGTATAAGTATGTTTCTACTACTATATATGACCATAATTACTACATAACATGACCACTTATACCATTAGATGTGATCATTTGAAGTCTTGAACAAAATCAAAGGTAAAAGTAGAAGTGTATTTCTATGACGAGATGTGACCATAATTACTACACGACATGACAACTTATACCGCTAGATATGATCATTGAAAGTCTTGAAGAAAAATAATAGTGGAAGTAGAAGTGTGTTTCTACCACTATATCTCACCACAATTACTATATGACATGACCATTTATACTACTAGATGTGATCATTGGAAGCCTTGAATAAAAGAAAAGGTGAAAGTAGAAGTTTGTATCTACCACTATATATGACCAGAATTATTACATCACATGACCACTTATACCACTAGATGTGATTATTGGAAGTATTGAACAAAATCAAAGGTGGAAATAGAAGTGTATTTCTACTATGAGATGTTGCCACAATTACTACATCATATGACCACTTATACCACTAGATGTGATCATTGAAAGCCTTAAACAAAATCAAAGGTGGAAGTAGAAGTGTGTTTCTACTATGAGACATGACCACAATTACTACTTACCATGACAACTTATACCACTAGATGTGATCATTGGAAGCCTCGAAAAAAAAAATGGTGGACGTAGAAGTGTTTTTCCACCACTATATCTTACCGCAATTACTACATGACATGACCACTTATACCATTAGATGTGATCATTGGAAGCCTTAAACAAAATCAAATGTGGAAGTAGAAGTGTGTTTCTAATATGAGATGTGACCATAATTACTACATCACATGACCACTTATACCACTAGATGTGACCATTGAAAACCTTGAACAAAATCAAAGGTGAAAGTGGAAGTGTATTTTTACTATGAGATGTGACCACAATTGCTACATAACATGACCAGTTATACCACTATATATGATTATTGGAGGTCTTGAACAAAATCAAAAGTGGAAGTAGAAGTGTGTTTTTACTATGAGATGCGACCACAATTACTACCTAACATAACAACTTATACCACTAGACGTGATCATTAAATGTCTAAAAAAAGTAATGGTGAAAGTATAAGTGTATTTCCACCACTATATATGACCACAATTACTACATGACATGACCACTTACACCATTAGATGTGATCGTTGAAAGCTTTGAACAAAATCAAAGGTGAAAGTGAAAGTGTATTTCTACTACGAGATGTGACCACAATTACTACCTAACATAACCACTTATATCACTATATATGATCATTTGAAGTTTTGAACAAATGGAAGTAGAAGTGTGTTTCTACCACGAGATGCGACCATAATTATTACTTAGCATGACTACTTATACCACTAGATGTGATCATTGAAAGTCTAGAATAAAAGCAAAGGTGAAAGTAGAAGTATGTTTCTACCATATATATAACCAGAATTACTACATAACATGACTACTTATACCACTAAATGTGATCATTGGTAGCCTTCAACAAAATCAAAGTTGGCGAGTCCAATTTTTCATGTTTATAACCTAATAAACTAAAACCCTCAAATGTGTCGCATTTTATAGTAAAGATTAATTTTTGGGATTTCAAGGCAAAAAGAAAAAACATAAAACCCAAAAAAAAAAGTTGACGCGCAACAAAGTTTTATCGCTATCTTCACTTATCATATCAATACAAATTCAAAATTATAAAATTATCATATAATTTTTTTATTACAAAATAGTTGTAAAATTTGGGATGCTACATTGAATTTTACAAAAGGTGTCGGCATCAACAATGGTGGGGTGGGGTGATGGTGGTACTTAAGTAACAGCGACAATAGTAGGGCTGGTGGTGAGAGAAATGTGGTAGTGGTTGCAATAGAGGTTGTCGGTGGAGGCAGCGATAGTGGTGGTGACAGTAGGGCCGTGATGGTGACGACGATAGCAACGAAAAATAACAATGGCTATAATACTCCATCTCACATTAATGAGGGATATAAATTAAGCCTAATAT
>JAOTRH010163479.1:0-12740 GCA_034768845.1 Heliamphora exappendiculata
AATCATGCATTTTCGATCAATGACAAATTAAGTATGAAATGACAAATTAAATTTAAGGTGCTACACTTAAGTCACCTCAACAAAATATATTTCCTTCTGTTAGATGTAGGGGCAGACACGCCATGGGGGGTAGGGGTTGCAACTTTTAATTAGATTATTCATCTTTTGAATTTTAAAAATTGTACATGAGTGTCTCTCCCAAAACGTAAATCTTGCGTCTGCCACTGGTGGATGTATTTAATTTTCTTTACTTAACTGATGGTACTAGTGAATAATTTCCTGCACTACAGAAGTCTTAAATAATAATTTTTGTACTAAGAACTACTAACATGCCCTCTGAAGCAAATTTATGACTTTTTTTCATATGGGAACATCTTATGTTAACACAAAACCTCGAAATCTTAAAGAAAAACCTATGTAGAAAGAAAGATGTCCACAAAGACTTCAGTAGAACAATAACCAAGAATAAAACTATGCTTTTTTTCTTAGACATTTAGACGTGTGATAATTTCATTCAAAATTTGTATAACTGGAAAACTAGAGAGCATTGCAAACCTCATTGGTAATCTTCAATCGCCCTTTATATGCTTTGCCATAACCTCCTTCACCCAAAAGACAATCACCGTTGAAAAAAAGCACTTTAAATGAGATCTAAACCAAATAAAAGAAGTCATAAATTTGTACAAAAAAAGTCATAAAACTTCGAGGAGTTGGAAACTAAAGCATAACGTCATTGAGGCAATTAATGAACTTATTCAAGATATTAGCACTTGCCATGAGCAGATTGCCGAACAAGTAGTGGAGCATATTCATCAAAAGTGCATCCCTGTTAAATCGTGGATTAAGTTCTATTTCTTCTCTGCAACTTGCTTGTCTGCCTACATGCAATTGTGATGTTCTTGCTAAGCTAAAGGGATTTTTTTCCCCTGATAAGTAAGCTGAAGGGAAAATTATATCAATAGCCATGAGGTCTATTGTTCCTTATGGTATGAAATGTTGGAGTTAAAAAAAGGGTTCTAAAAGGCCTATATTTATATTGAGGATGTTGGGATGAATAAATAAAACTAAATGAAAGATAACTGAAGAAAATGTTATATTTGTTGCTAGTTGAAAATAACTAATTAAAAGGAAGGAAAGTCGTTTGAGATGGTTTAGGAATATGAACTTAAGTTGCCTAATACTACTATGGACCGTATTGGAGTAATTTGGTTTAAGTTGAAGGGGACAGAAAGTAGAACAAGAATTCTGGAAGAAACCTGGGATCTGGTTTTAAGAAATGACATGAATTTATCAGATTTAATTGATTATGTGAATTCACTTAGAGCTAACTGAGATTATGATCCACAATCCATTTAGCCAAGACCACAGAGTTAGTAAGGTTTATTGAGATGGGCTTCACACTTTCTTTCTCTCTTTTTCTTTGGTTGTTGAGAGAAGAGAAGTATTGGGATCATTGCTAGACCAGACTGTAAGCTTGGAGGTCGCAACTCGTATCATATTTGTTAATATTTAAGACGGATATAGAACATGCGATGCTATGAAATCCTAAGGGCAACTCTCTTTCCTTCGTTCTCTCTATTTTAGATCACTTTTTTCACTGTTCCCTTCCGTGAACTCTCCTATGTAGGAGATGTCTTTGGTTGGGCCTGTACTGTGTTTTCTTTATTCACAGGTGAACTTTGAGCAAATTACTTCTAATTTGGCTCAAGGTTCCTATGTCTTATGGTTGCCAGTTTACTTGCTAATGTGCTTGCGAAAAAAGGCCATGGGTATGGGTATATTGTAAGTTAATTATTCTGCTTTGATGTTCTTTATGCAATTCCTTTAATTTTCCCATGCCTTCTTTTGTTTTCCATTATTTGGCAGGGACTTCTCCTTTGATTTTTGTTAACTGCTTATGACAAAGCTTCTTAAAGAAATAGATTAACATGCCACTTTTTTCTTTTAGGGCAAGAATGACAATCTGACATGAAAAATGCACTTGACATTTTTCACCAAACACAACTATCCTTCATTAAGGTATAACCTTCAGCTACAACAAACATGTTAACAGTTTTTGCTTAAAGCCAAAATCTATGATATCTTCAACTATAGTCCTAACCCCCAAACACCCACTAAGAATGGGATATGTAGGACGTATAAGTTAGACCATATCATGATGGTGGAACTTGTAACTGCAAAAGACTAAGCACAAAATTTATTACGCTAATGGGGTACCCAAAAGGTGATGAATATGAGAAATTCAACACAGGTGGTTTGAAATTCAAGCTAAACACATGAATCAATTGAGGCATAAACTATCAAACCAAAGGATTCATGAGGAAGCATAGTCAAAAATTGCCACGAATGTAATCAAATCACAAGCTGAAATGAGGATATGGATGTTGAAAAAGACTTCATTGTTTTTTAGGGTGAGAATAAGTTATAAATTATATGTCTCAGCCTTTTAAATAAGTTATAAAAAATTAAATTCGATGAATCAAATATCATCTCAATTATAAAAAGTTAAAGTCAATGATCAAGTCAGGGCAAGCATAAACTTCTTGTCTCAGTTGTCACATGGATGCTTATTCTCGGAGCTTAGGTGAAGATGGTGGAGAGTGAGTTGACATAATTTTCAGCTCTAGTTTTGAAAATTAAAGCCATTCCTGGCTGACAAATGTTAAGTTTCTTTAATTTTTTTTTTGATCCGCAAAAGTGAAAGTATTATATATGTAAATGTAAAGAGGATGAATAGCATCCAAGGGGAGAAAGTTCTCAAGCAATGATGCATCAAACTTCCTCAATATGAACAAGAGAGCCCCAAAGGTTGACAAGGGACCATCCAAGGAAAAAGAAAAACAAAAGACAAACCAGCAGTAGCCTTATGAGTACACTAACATCTCACTGCTCCAAAGTTTTTCCTTCAAAAAACCTTTGGACTGAATGCAGCCTAAAAGGTAAATATTCTTGTTTAATCTTCTTGGGTTGACAGCAATTCCCAAGCCTAAAAGCGTATCAACAACACCCAAGCCTAAAAGCAAGCATAGCCGTAGTAATTTAGCGAGCCCATCAAACAACACCTCAATGAGCCAAAATAACAGTTGCCTGTTAGGATATCAACTCAAGGAGCCATAGCAATTCAGCAGTAGCTTTAGAAACAACTTTTTTGTGTGTGTGTGTGTGTGGTTTTGAATGGAATGTTTGGACAGAATGAACATGCAATATTTTACAAGTATCAAAACTACTGAATTATCATCCAAATTACTTTTGTAGGCTTTGGACCTTAGGAGAGGTGCAAACCCAAATAGTTAAAATTAAGTATATGGCGTAGGATGCATAACAAAACAGGATAGAGCAATGCTGGTGGAATCACTCATATCATTGAAGCTACTATATGCGATATTTTCTATTCAAAAAAACTATATATATGATGTATTTTTAGGGTGAAAGAACATGATGATTTCCCACATTCACACTTGATCAATAAAATCACTTAATGAAAATCTAGTAAAACAGTGCTTCATATGATACATCTAAAGATACAAATTAATAATAAACAAAAACAATTGAAGCAAAACTAGAACTTACCTTTCAATTAATTCGAGGTTTCTAAGCATATCTTTGAGGAAAGAGTCCATCGTTTGAACATATATTTTAGGCAAATTTATCAAAAACAAAAAATTATCTTCAATTTGATTTCCTTTAACCAGAGCCTGGATGATTTTGTAGTGAGAAAAAAAAGAGAAGATTAGCTAGGGTTTTGAAGATGATTAAAAAAATAGATTCACAATTAACTACTGGAGAGGTGGCTGCGTCAAATGAAACGAACTCCTCTGTGGCTGTGGCTGTGGTCGGTGGAGAGGCGACGGCATAGCGCAGAAGAGGGGAAGGAGAGGGAGTCGCAATTTTGCTAGGTTGCGAGAGTTGCTCTGTATCGGGACTGCTGGAAGAAATTTTAGAAACCCAAGCCGTGCATCAAGTGATTTGAAGTTAGACGAAACAAACAATCTCGGTTATATTAACAATAGAGATCTAAAGTTATCCAAAAAAAAATCTCCCACATAAATTTTTTAGGAATAAAGCATCTCAATTTTTATATAATCGAGATTTAAAGTGATTTAACAAATCGTACCATCTCAGTTATTAAATAATCTAAGATTACAAAGCATTAGAAAGCATCGCGGTTTTAAAATAGCCAAGATCTAAAGCTATAATAAACTAACAAACTATCTCCGTTATTGAATAAATCGAGATTAAAAAGCTATCCTATTTTTTAAAATCACATTTTACTAAAAATTGAGATCTTTTTATTTTTCTAAGAGAGATCTTTAATCATTATTGTAGTAGTGCTCCCTCTTATGCCAGCATGCATCCCGTAGTTGAATCAGCCACTGATAAACAGAGGATCAGTGGTCTATCAGGTTCGGGAGGAGCCAGAACAGGTGGATTTTGCAGGTACTATCATACGGCATCGAAGGTGTCTCGGCATTTTTGATCCCATTCAAATTTTACTCCATTCTTTAGAAGGCGGAACAGCGGGTCACATGTAGTTGTCAGTTTTGCGATGAATCGAATGATGAACTGTATCTTACCCAGAAAGCACCAGACTTCTCGCTCGATCCTCTGGGGAGGCATTTCCAAGATTACTTTAATTATTGACGGGTCAACCTCGATGCCCCGTTGAGTGATCATAAATCTAAGCATGTTTTCAGTGGTAACTCTGAAGGCACACTTATGTGGGTTGAGCTACATCTTATATTTTCGAATCCTTTCAAAGAACTTTTGCGGTGCTAAGATGTGGCTATCTCGATCCTTGAACTTTACTATCATGTCATCCACATACACTTCAATCTCCTTGCGTATCATGTCATGCAATAACATCGTGGAAGTCCTCTAATAGGTTGCCCCTGCATTCTTCAGACCAAATGGCATCACACGATAACAATAAGTGCCCTAGGGTGTAGTGAACGTCGTCTTTCCTCTATCCTCGGGATCCATCAAGATCTGATTATACCTGGAGATTCTATCCATGAATGATAACAAGGCATGCTTTGTTGTACTGTCTACCAAAACATCGATATGCGGCAGTAAAAAGTCGTCCTTCGGGCTGGCTTTGTTAAGATCTCAAAAATCTACACAGACCCGGATGCGACCGTCCTTTTTTAGAATTGGCACAATACTAGCTACCCACTTTGGATACTCAGTTTTCATCAAGAATCCAGCGTTGATCTATTTGGAAACTTCTTCTTTGATCTTTAGAGCCCATTCTGGCTGGATCCGTCTCAACTTTTGTTTGACCAGTTTAGCATCACGGAACAAGAGGATATGGTGTCGGACAATGTCGGGATCAATTCTGAGTATATCCTCGTAAGACCATGCAAATATATCTTTGAATTCTTTTAATAAAGCTATTAATTGTTCATGTTTTACTAAGGATAAAGAAGAACCAATTTGTACATTTTGTGTGTAAGTTTCATTACCCAGATTTATTGACAAAGTTTCTTTAATTATTGGTTGGACGCGCATTTCTTTTTTTCGTTTTATTGAAAGTTTTATTTATTCGGAGATATCCTCGTCGAATTTAAAATCATTAGAAAGCGTATGAAATAAATCAAGCAAAGCTGAGTAACCAGAAATCTCATTTATTTTATTAAAGAAAGAGGGGATTACAAGCTTGAAGGCAAAAGCAGGGGGAGGTGCACAAACAGACGTGCCCTCAACCACAGACTTTGACTTAGACCCAGATCCAAACTCAAGACAAAAAACATGCACATTGCAAGACTCTAAGGTCTAGTTCTTCACTTTTTTTGCAGCCACATCTAAAATGAGCTTGGTGTAGTCAGTGGGTGCGCTAAAGCCCATCATGAAGCAGTCTTGGTCAGTTATATGCAGCTGAGCCATCTTTTCGCAAAACAATACTCCCATATCGATACCATCAAGCTTGTCTGTCTAATCTTCCTCTTAGATCTTCTTTCCTTCCTCTTCCCCTTCTACTATTTCATCTTCTTCCATATCAGATAATATATGGCAAAAGAAGATTTCCAATCTTGGCACCTTTTGATTGGCTTCTTCATCGATACATGGCTCCGGGAAGCCATAGTACAAGAAATCTTCTCCTTGTTTGATAAAGTAAGCATTGAGCGTTTATGAGTGTTTAACCTTTCATTCCCTTTTAGGCCCTTCCAAATCTTCATCCGTCGGCTTGTACCTAAGACCGAAACGGCGCGAAGCTAGCAATACCTAGATAGGTTCCGAAATACTCTACTATTTGTGACACAACCCCATTCCTAGGAAGTAAGACATTTGCATCATCATTGTAACTGGTCGCGGGTTGATGTTATTTTTCTCTTCCGTTAATAACATCTGCACAGCCTGAGCTTCATTGAATTGGAACGCACATAACGACACATCCCCTTCTCCATGCTGAACCTCCAAAAGAGTCGAGCCCTCTCCTCTTGGAGGTTGAATACAATCTTCTCCATGGATGGTCAATACTGCCACATTTTTTTTATCAACTTCAACTTTTGATGGAGAGTAGATGGCACTGCCTGGACATTCAGGTCGTGCAGCCAAGGCCTGCCAGCAATAGATTGAAAGAGGCTGGCACATCTAGTACATGGAGCTCAACTGAAGTTTGTAGAGGCCCTACTGATACTACAAATGATACTAGTCCGAAAACATCCCTCCTCGTGTTGTTGTAGGCCCGAACTCCTTAACTATAGGGTGCGAATTGGTCCGGCTTCATCCCAAGGAAAACTACAGTCATAAGTGGGCAAACGTTCAAGGCTGAACCATTGCCGATTACCATTATCGGGACCTACTTTTCTAAACACTTAGCTGTAATGTGAAGAGGCTTATTGTGATTCTTCCCTTCTAATGAAAAATCTTTCTCTGAAAAAGAAACCCCTTCTAGCTCTACAACCAGCAGTATTAATCAAATCAACTATTTAGGGGTTGCATCTATTGATACATTGGCTTTGTTCAAAACTTTCAACATGGCTTGCTGGTGCTGATGCGAAGCCATCAGCAAGCCCCATATGCTAACGTTAGCCTGTGTCTTCTTCAGCTGCTCTAGTATAGCGTCGTCCTCTTCTTCCTGTTATTTCTCTTTTCTCTTCCTACTTAGTTGCCATTTTTCCAACTGAGCTGGTTTGAAATGCCATCCACTTCTTGTCAGATGTTCTACGCCTTCCTTGGGATCCCAACATCCTGACATTGTACTTTTAGTCTACCTTACCTCATCCACGCACAGAGGGCTTTCAAATTCCCATTGGTCATTTAAGTCAGTGCCTACCGTTCTTCCTCTTCTCTCTTATTCATCCTTAATAGCCGACGTATTTTCGACCTCTGCCCAAATGTCCCCTCTAATAAAACCCACCTGCTATTCCTGAGAGGCCCAAAAGTCGGTCCATTAAGCCCCATTTGATTTCAGCACAACCCTAACTAACTAATACGATTGGATATCCTCAAAATATACCTCCTCTTCAAAAAGTTGAGGAAGGGTAACACCATCGAGCACATGACTAAATCCATATGGCCGCATAGGGTTGTCCAACGGCCAGTCGTTTTCCTCACTACGCTCCTCTTCTTCTTGTTGGTTAGCTTGGATTGCCAGATGATACCTTTCCTAAGCATCATCATTCCATTCCTCCTTCATATCCCAGCCATTCCAAGCCATAATCAATGAACAAGCTGTCTGATCCTCAGAAGCCGAAACATACGGGCATGGCATAAGCGCTGAACAGATGTACTGGGTCAAATCTTCTGATTGTCCCAAAGACATGCAGTTTACCCCAACTTGCTTGGCATGGTTTGGCAGAGGGATGGTCGTGACATTTGGCTTTGGAGTAGCAGATGGTGGAGGGATTACTTTGTTGTCAATGGGATCTTGGATCTCATGACGCAGCTTCATAAACTTATCAGTCAGATGTTCGTGACCCTGGTGGTAGGCGCAGTACTGAGAAGCATTATACCGCAATGGTAGGGGATCAGGTACATTCATGGGGTCCAATGGCTTGAAAAGCCCTTTCTTGACAAGTCAATCCAGGGCTATGGATAATGAAATGTTGAGGGCAGTGAAGATTCTCCTTGGCCTTTGTTGCGGCTGCTGACTGTTGTTTGATTATTGGGTATTATTTGATTGTTGAATGAAGGATGAAGGGTTCAAAAGATTAACCTCGTTTGAATGAGAAATGAGGTTGGTAGAAGTAGACTGATTTTGGTTATTAGCAGGGAAGGTCCTTCTTTGTTTCTGACTGAGCTCGGCTTTCTCAATGTCTCCAGACTGAATGGCATCCTCAATCTGTACCCCAACATCAAATAGTTGCTCGAAGGTAGAGAGCGGCAGTGTGACAAGGTAACGCTTTAGCGGGGACTGTAGATTGTTCTCCATGATTCTCACTTGTTCTTTCTCAGTAGGACGGTTCGTCATCTTAGCTGCTTTCCCTCTCCATCGAATCAAAAAATCCACAAATGATTCTCAGTTCTCCTGACGGGTTATTTCTAGCTCTCGGGTGGTGATGCCTAGCTGAACGTTGTAGCTATATTGACTGATGAATGCAGTGGCTATATCTTTCCATGTTCTATTCTTAGCCACCTCTAGAGAGAGAAACCATCTTTGTGCTGCCCCAAAAAGCGACCAATAAAACAATTGGGCCTTGAGCTTATCGTCAATCCCCATGGAGGAGAGAGTGCCAATATACATCCTCAAATGAATTTAGGGATCTCCGGTGCCATCAAACTTTTCCATCTCTGGCATCTTGAATTTTTTTGGCAGTTTAGCATCTGGGAATAAACAAAAACCACCTATTGTTCAGATATTTTATAGAGTCTGCCTGTTACTGGCCTAGCCTAGACACGTGCCGACTGTAATATTTCTGGCTCAATGATCTAAACCCGAAGAAAATCTTGGTTCCAAAAGCAGAATAACCAGTATCAGACACTTCCTGAACAAGAATTTTGATGACAGATAGCAAACAATCTTAGATACCCAAAATAGCATATCATAAGAAGATAATCACTGAAACTGAAATAATGTCCCTGCCAGGCTCAAACTAGTAGCATAACAACTAGACACCCGAAAACTAGAATGATGGCTAAGAAGGAAAGCAACCAGATTCTAGAGGGAAGGTTTATCCAAAAAATCTAATTGAGAAACAAGCAGCACTCTGGCAAAAAATAGAACTAGGCCAAAGGGATCAATTTGATATAAGATTCTAAGGGAAAATAAATAGCACTCCAGTAGGAAAGCAAAGCTAGCTCACACAGCTTTAACAAGGGTTCGAAGGAACCGAGCCTAATAAAACAACGGGGGGTAAAACCAACAACCCGGGAAGAACATGTAAGAGAAAGAAACTATCCTAAAGGCTTTAGAACAAAACACGAGTATAACCCTGAGAAGAAAACTACAGTGAGAAAGCTAGACAAGGTGAAGATAAAAATTGGGGTAAGAACCCGAAGGAAAAACTAACCTAAACAAAGGATCACAGAAAACTCAGGTCGAGCCCGAAAAAGGAACAAGTCTAATACGAACAAACATTCCTAACAGATGCAAACAAAATATACAATTAACAAAACACACAATCCTACTAGGGTTAGCAGCACTTAATGGAGGTTTCTAAGCTACTATATGTAAAAGGATAATTTTGGTCAATCGAACAGGATACCTTCTGAATAGAGCAGGGTATATACCTCCCACACCTGAAGTGGTGCAGGACATGGTCAAATAGTACACCCGAACTCTTTTACTGGACCTATGACAGCGTAAGTCAGTATGGGTTGCCCGTCTTTCCAACAATTCCCGAAACAAATGAACGTTCGGTGCATCAGGTCGACCAGACATGGGGGTTAAGAACAATGCATTTGTATGGGAGAATACAAATGAGAAATGCATATTAAGAATCAATGATATTTTTAAGTCTAGCCCTCTTATTTGATTTTGGAAACCAGTTCCCAGCAGAGTTGCCAGAAAATACTATGGCGCCGGGATTTAGGGGTTTTGAAATGGTCAAAAATAAAGAATTCAAAAGATATTTGAAAAATATTTTAACACTTTAAAGGCCAAATGTTGAAAATTCATTTTTGTTAAAAATAGAGTTGTCACTTGATTTTTGAGAAAAAGCTAGAAAAATAAAAATGGCTACTGATCTTTAAATTGTTTAACTAGAGAAAGAGAGTTTGAGGGCTAAGGTGCGAATCGAAAAAAGGTATTAGCCTCTACTAATCATCATTAGTTCTTTAATAAGATTTCTCAAATGTATGCAAATAAAGAAAGTGGAGGCAAAGAGAGAACATCCAAAATCAAATAAAGAAAATATATAGCATATGTATATAGAACACCAAAACAAAGTAAATAAAGAAATAAAATCCTAGGTCATATGGCATGCAATTTCTAACTAAAGGATATATAGAACAAATCCGCATGCGATATCACCAAAATTAACATAATTCAAAGAATGGGAAACATGCTAAAAATTACTAAAATTACCTAAATATAAATTGTTAACAAAATAAGCTAAACTATTCTAAACACAATTTTAAAGAAAGTAATTAAAATATACATATCACCAAAATAAACTAAGTTAGCATTAACATGATGAATTTTTAATAAAAGAAATAAAAAATACATACTAAAAAAATCCTACATTAAAAAAAAGCTTACTAACAAAGAAATTAAAAATTAGGATTTTATGACGAAAGAAAAATTAAAGATTTTAATAAAAAAATAAAACGATGATTTATAAAATAAAATTAAATCAAAGATAAGAAGTTCTAAAAGAGAAAGAAAAGAAACTAAAAATTAAGGAGTTAAGATTGGCATTATTTGCAAAATAAACTAATAAATCTAGACTCAGAAAATTAAACTAAGTTTAACAAGCTTAAACTAATTATTAAGAAATTAAATAAGCATAAGAAAAGAAAAGAAAAAATAATAATATCATGAAAGTAAACTATCATTTTTGTGAATTTTTAACGTCAAATAAAGTAAAAGAGAAGAAAAATAAAAGAGATGTAATTAAAAGGAAATTAAGCTAATGCATAAAAGAAAAGAAAAAAAAATATTAGTAAGAAAAATTAAATTAACACTAAAAAGAAATAAAATAAACTAAGTACAATTATTTAACTCAAATGTAAATGTAGCATTGACAACTATATTCACATAAATGTAATTGCATTTTTATGGCAATTAACAATATTAACAAATTGTAATTGGCAAAACATATTAGCACTAATTGGTAAATTAATGAAAGGTAATAATGTGCTAAGTGTAAATGTATAATACGGGTAAAGTAAACAAATGTAATCAAACAAAATAAAATTAGAATTGTAATATAAATTAACTAGTTTACTCAAACTAAACACATTACTAGTAAGCTAAATGAAATCTAGTGATTAAAGCAACTACATAAATAATATAAGAATGTATGCAAGAATAAACAAGTAAATTAACTCGATCACTCTAAAGAGATAGGAAATGGAACTAGAAGGACTGGGGATCCAAATAAAGTACTTGGATTGCTAAAGAATCCTCGGGTCGGGGAATGGTGTTAATAGTCCAATCCTTAAGATCTAAGTTAGGGTTTCAAGGTTGGCATTAGAGGTTTAGCTTTCGGTATTTCGAAAAGGTTTCGGCGTCGGGGCTCGGAATTGCTCGACGACTCGGTAGAGTTTCTCTCTCTAAAAGATCTGTCCAGAAAACGTACCAGGGGTACGGTATTTATAGAATTCCTCAACCAATGAAAGGCTGACACATTTTAGGACACGTCAGGCCATTTGGAGTTGGCGGTCGCCAGGTTAGGAGTTGGCAGTCACCACAAATGAAAAGGTCCCAACTAGCTCTATTGGCGGTCGCCATAATGCGAGTTAGCGGTTGCCACTTTGGCTTGGGTTTCCAAGAAGTTCTATTGGCGGTCACCACAATGGAGTTAGCGATCGCCATAACAAGTTGAATTTTCCAAAAGGTTCTATTGGCGGTCAACATAATGGAGTTGGTGGTTCAAAATGATTTCATTGGCTTGAAGATTTTGATCATTGGGTTCAAATACTGATCTTCGATCATTTCCTGAGGATTGAACCGAAGCACTATTCCAAATGTTTTCATTATCGGATTCACCTAAGATTATGCGGGGTCAAATTAGAGTGTCTACAACCACCCGATCTATCAGGTCCATAAACACAGCAGGTGCATTCGTTAACCCAAAAGGCATCACCACAATTTTATAGTGCTCGTAACGAGTCTTAAAGGCAGTCTTGGGTATATCTGTGAGACCCCGACCCATTTTTTTAAAGAAATGATTACATGTTGATGGGAATAAGAATTAAAACTTGAGCTTGTTGATATTTTGAGCTTGGGTACGCATGAAAGGTATGTTAGAGGAAACATACGAGGTTCTAATGGATGTTTGGACAAAAATATATGAAAAGTGTGTGAAGAAAAGTGATATACCTTCACTAATTTGGTCATGAATTTTTGTACAAAATTAATTTTGGTATGAGGTTTGAACCATTAGAAAGTAGACTTCCGGGGCTTCAGTTTGAGCACAAGAACGACCCTATTTGGAGTTCGAATGAAGGAGATATGCTCGTTTAAACTCAGACCAAAAGTGCAGTCGCAGCAAAGATCGATCGAGCGGTCCTGAGACTGCTCGAGCGGTCTGTGACAGATAGAGGTTATAAATCTCGATTTTTGGCTTATTTTGCTCATTCTCTCCTCTCTCTTCTCTCTCTAATGCTTAGGAGTGATTTAGGGTTTACCCTTT
>JAOTRH010163490.1:0-12740 GCA_034768845.1 Heliamphora exappendiculata
CCCTCCTTTCCTTCTTTTCTCTAGTTACTACTTCATTATGCGTATATTTCAAAATGGTTAAAATTTTCATGTTAGAGATGCTACTTGGCTAGGAGTTATTTGGAGAGCTATACTTTTAATTTAAGGATGCAGTAGACACTCTAACCAGCAAAGGAGCCACAACTATGGCCTGATGTCCAATTTCACATGTGCTGTTGCTAAGAAATAAAGCATAGGCTTGTCCATGAAATCTCTAATGCCATCCAAATATCATTTACTTCCATGTTTCTAAATGTGTGACGATAAGTTTATGATGTTTGGTGTAGGAACTTGTCTAGGAAAAGCTAAAAAGAAAGGTACACCAAATTATTTGTTTCTTTCTTTTCGCTTGATAAGTCTCTGAACCAAACATGACCTTAATTTCATGTTAGCTGGTAATCTACCACAATCCTCTTGAACCCACTTTGCCAAGATAAAACATTATTGAACTGCATTCAACTTGAAAGCATACATAACCTTTAACCAACAAATTTTGCTACTTCTGTGCAGGTAATACAGTTACGAAAAGCATGTAGCCATCCTTACCTCTTTCCTGGTATTGAACCCGAACCTTTTGAAGAGGGCGAACACCTAGTCGAGGTAACCCTACTATTTTGTCCTACTGAAATATGTGGTTTCAGTTTTAACGGTACCTCTATAGCCTAGAAAAAGAAAATGGAGGAATAGAAGTGCCTTGTAGTGCCTTGGTGTTGTCTAAACGGAAAAACCATGACTGATTCTGTCTCTGCTTTCTCAATTAGCATTTTATCAATCATATACTTTTGACTTCCGGTCAGGCTAGTGGCAAACTTATAATCTTGGACCAGCTACTTCAAAAGCTACATGATACTGGACATCGTGTTCTTCTGTTTGCTCAAATGACCCATACACTTGACATATTACAGGTGGTTTGTTATCCCTTTTTTCTGAAATTGTAACTGAAATTCATGCCAGTATCTAAAATCTCTCGTTACTTATTTTATTAGGATTACTTGGAGTTGAGGAAATATTCATATGAGCGTCTGGATGGATCAATTCGGGCAGAGGAGCGCTTTGCTGCAATAAGAAGTTTCAGCCAGCAATTAGTCAAAGGGAGTTATGACCCTGAAGCTCATCAAAGTGGTGCCTTTGTCTTCATGATTTCTACAAGAGCTGGGGGAGTTGGTTTGAATCTTGTGGCTGCTGATACAGTGAGTACCCTTAAAATTGAACCAAATGCCTTTTTGGTAGCTTCACTGAATCACTTGCTTTTCTTACTGATAAATAAAAAAAGAAATGTTGCATTCACGTGAAATGGCTATTGAAATACAAGTGTTTTGTTTTGATTATTCATTGGTCCTCATTCATGAGTTCCGAATTTCTTAAAAGCTGTAGATTTCTATTTGTCTGGATTATACTCAAGTCTTTTACCTCTCTCTGTTTAATTTGTTCCATTTTCTTGTTTTTGATAACCACAATCTTGATGTAGTTGTACAGGTGTAGTTGTCAAATCATGAATCGAAATTACATTTTTTTGATTGTGAATTGCAAAAAGTCGGTTACCGGTCTAAAATACATATAAAACTACATCTAATGATTTGAACTAATTTATTCTATATATGAAAAGTTTATAAGAAAATCCATTTTGAATGATGAATACATTATGTAATAGCTAAGACGTTTCTATGACAAGAGATGGGGTTGATATATAATATTTATTACAGTTGAAGTAAAAAAATCAAATTATTAGGGTTAGAAAGGAGAAGCGAGAAGGAAGAGAGGAGAAAATAAAATGTCAAAGAGAAATAAGTGAAAGGGTATTTAGGGTTCTAAACCAACCTCATTTACCTCTAAGCATATATATTGAAACAAGAGGGACTGAATTACACGGGATGAATTAAGAGAACAAGAGTGAAAGAAATAAAACACAGTTTGACTGACAAGTGCTGAAAAGAAGAACAAGATAAAGGCTTCGTAAAAATATCTCCCAATTAATCTTCTGAGCGAACTTCTGGAGTGGCAATTTACTTTCTCATTAACAAATCCTGAATTAAGTGACAATGAACCTCGATAAACTTAGTTTGCTCATAATAGACTGAATTGTTAGCGATGAAATAGAAACTTGATTATTACATAACATTTGCATAGGTAAAGCAATTTCAATGCCAAAATTTAGAACAACAGCGCGAACCCACAACAGTTCTGAAGTTGTATGGGTCATTGCATGACACTAAGCTTTTGCACTAGAACGGGCAACAACAACTTGTACTTTAAAATGCCAAGTAATAGGGTTACCCAACAAATATACAATAACCAGAGGTAAATGCGCTATTTGAAAAGTGCATGATCAAGGGGTGCTATATCGGTTACCCAACAAATATACAATAACCAGAGGTAAATGCATCACTAAAGAACAAGAAGGCCGATATAGCACCCCTTGATCATGCACTTTTCAAATAGCGCATAATTCGATAGATAACATCATAATGAGAGTGAATGACAGACATAGAACTAGAAGGCCGATATAGCAATCCTCGACCAAGTGCACTTTTCAAATAGTGCACAAATTGCTAACATCATCTTAATGAAGCTGACGAGGAGCATGCATATACAGGTAGATCGCATCAGCTGTATAGATAATGTCAAGATAAGTAATAGTAAAATAAACTAATTTTCCCACAAGACACTAATAACGATCAACATCAAGAAAAGAGTCTCCATGTTTAGCATCAAGCTTAACTGTAGAGCTCGTAGGAGTATCAACAGGTCGAGCACTAAGAAGGCCAGTTGTTGATAAGAGATTAAGTATGTAGTTCCGCTGAGAGAGAGAGCAATGCCACAAGAAGGGCGGGCAATCTCAATCCTAAGAAAATAGCGACGGGCACCCAAATCCTTAGTTTGGAAAACTTGACCTAAATATCGCTTCAAGGCAATGGTACCAACATAGTTGTCACTAGAAATAATAATGCCATTAACATAGATGATCAAAACAATGGTGCCACTAGAAAAGTGCCGAAAAAAATATAATGATCAGTAGTGGAATGCTCGAAGTCATAGTCAAGCACAACAGAACTAAAGGGATTAAATTAGGTCAAGGAAGATTGCTTTAGACCCTACACACGGTGCTCACTACTAGAGATACCATAAATAGAAGGCTAATCCATATTCTCCTCCTCCTTAGGACCATTATAGCCTATGTAAAACGGGTTATAAGAGAAAAGCTCTCCAAATAATCAATACCATAAATCCAAGTATACCCGTTGGCCACTAAGTGTGCCTTAAGCCGCTCAACAGAACCATCTAGAAGTAACTTTATGTGTACACCCAGCGAGATCCCTTGTTTGTTTTCCAAGAGGAAGAGTAGCTTTAGGTATGATTCTTATTAAGAGCAATCATCTCCTCATCCATAATGTATTTTCATTCAGACAAGGGCATAGCCTACTCAGTGGGCAAAGCACAAGGAATGAAGACAAGGAGAGAGACGATCATACATCCTATAATGAGTAATAGGATATTAAGTGCAAGTAAGTTTACCTCTTTCGTGATGAGCATGTCATTATTTGAAGAATCAGGAACTTCTGACGGAGAAGATGATAAGATGATATGTTCGAGCCATAAGACAACACGCCTATCCCGAAAGCATCGATATGCTTGTAATAGATGAATAGGTGGTATCTGTAAAGATAAGGAAGAGGTAAAGGAAGATTAAGATTGACTGACTCCCTCTCACCACAAATAGATAAGGTCGAGGATAACGTCCTACCAAATGTATGTAAAGAAAGAGATCGACTCAAAGAACTTGACATCAACACTAACAAAGTATCGACGAGATTCTAGATAATAACAACTATATCCTTTCTAAGTACAAGTGTACCCAAGGAAAACACATTTGTGAGCTCAAGAAAACAACTTATAATTTGTATCAAGAATGAGAATGAAAGTAATACAACCAAACAACTAAGGAGTGAAAAAAGGGTGAAGAAGTAGGGTATAATAAGGAAATTGGGGACTTATGATTCAGAACCAATGAGGGCATGCGAATAATAAGTTGCCATGCAGTACAAACATCGCCCCAAAAGTATTTTGGTACCTGTATTTGAAATAACAAGATTTGTGCAACATTTAACAAATGCCAATGCCTATGCTCAGTTACACCATTTTGCTGAGAGGGTGCGAGTTCAACTAGTTTGATGAATAAGCTGTCAACACAAAATTAGTAAGCAAGAGACCGCATGTACTCTAAAGAATTATCAGATCGAGTGATTTTGATGCGTTTGTCAACTGTGTGAAGATCTCATTATAAAACTTCGTGAGGACAAGAGGCAACTCAGAGCTTTATTTCATTAAAAATAATTAAGTCATACGAGAGTATTCATTAACAAATATAACAAAATAGAAATATCCGTTGATACTAAGAATATGTAATATCATAATAATAGTAGAAATTGAATCATTTGTGTTTAATATTCTATACAAAATCTCATAACATTACAAGTTTATGTGGCATACTACTATAAGAAAAAGAGCTATGGCGATGTTTGCTTGACTGGCAAGCTTCACACTATAAGGCAAGCTTCACACTATAAACTATACAAAGAACTCAAAGTTGAAAGAGCTTACTTAAGTTTGACCAAAGAAGGACTCAATCGAAAATGCTACTAAAGAGCAGAAACTGTAGCACTCATTGCAGATGATGTGATGAGAGACTAACGATCAATATCCAAATGGTAGAGGTCGTTCTGCTCATGTCTTGAACTAATCATCTAACAGAAAGTAAATTAATGGAAAAATCCGGAACATAGAAACTTAGAGGTAAAATAAGTGATACATTGGGACGAACAACACATTTTTGATGGATTAGGCAAGGAAAGCAATCAACTAAAACACTATGATGCTTAATAGGGGTCAAATTAGAAAAAAAGTGAACTACCAGCTATATGAGAACTAACTCCAGAATCTATAAACCAGAATGAACACGATAGAGTAGCGCTTGCAATATTACTTCAATTGGCTAAGGTAACAGTGAATGTGAAAGAAGGATAAGCAGTATGCAATGTCTGGACATTTACTAAGTTGACCAGTGAGTGCATCACGGGAGCCAAAATTTTGGAATGCTTGATTAGAAAGAGCAAGAAATCTTTGAGATTGTAACCGAGTACCATCGGTAAGTTGATGAGCATAACTTTCTATACTTCTACCAATAATAAGGTTTAGTATGATTGAAACCCCCACTTTAATTACATTTCTTGTCACCCCAGCCACCTATTCAACTTTTACTACGAGATCCACCACAAAAACGACGTCCACCACGTGGGCCACTATGAACACTGCCACGACCACCACTAGTTGAAACTAAAGCTGATGCGTTCGAAATAAAAGAAGAGCAAGACACAGAAAATGGTTGTCCCAATGATAAGTGCAATAGACTAATGTCTCACTGTCAAGGATTTGATCTTTGAACTCGTGGTGGCGCTGCTATTTTGTCAAATAAGGAAGCAATAATAAAATTCTCCTGATGATGGTGTTGTTGTGCCAAATAAAGGCTTCCCGGACTGCTTTGTGGTAAAGAATTTCTCATAGATCTCGTAAAGATGAGGAACATTGTTCTGATGTGAGAAAGAGTGCAGTGGAGTCTCTTAAAAGTTTACAAAATGCCACCGTCACTGCAATATTGGGCTCCATACTATACCACAATTATCCCATAACAATATAATTCTAACACATCCAGTCTTTACTTTGGATCTGTCTTAAGCAAAGGACCATCAATCACATGTTCAATTTGCGCTTCCCACGTAAATAAAATAAAATAAATTAACTGCTTGCGCCCAAGCTAGATAATTCAACCGATTTAATAGCATAAAAAAACATTAACCGCATGCACCCAAGCTAGGTAATTCAACCTATTTAATTTCGTAGAGGTAATAGATTTGTGCATATTGTCCTCCCTAAAGACAAAAGCTTTGCCTTCAGCCATAACAACCAGAACCAAACTAGAAAAAATCAACCAGAAGATAAAGCCACTAGATCAAGCTAATCAACCATAACCAAATGAAGTTAGAAGAAATCCAGCACAAAGGAGCAACATGTGTACCAATGCTGAAGAAACCAACTATGTGGCAGTAATTGATCAAATTTATGCAAATGGAACCTTCCAACAACAGTTTGGTTCATATATAATGGATTTTAAGCATAAATTTGAGGGGAAAACAACTGAAAGCCACCGATCAAACACAAAGCCATCAAACTAGTACCATTGACAGGCAGAAGCTAATTGAAACCCACTATGATGCAATAATCGATCAAATTAATACAAATCAAACATTCCAACTGTAGTTTCAATGCACATAAGGGATTTGGAGCATCAATTTGGAGATGAACACCCGAAATTGACAGATCAAAAAAGTGCAAAAAACCCCCATAAATATCCAAAAAATTGAAACTCACATAAGTTATATCGATAGCCTCTTGACGATTTTCTAACGCCAAGTTAAAGTATAGAAATTGTGATTTTAGGGTTAGAAAGAAGAGAAGGAAAAGAGAAAGAGAAATACCTTAAAAACCAACCCCCTTTATGTCTAATTATTTTTATTAAAACAAGAGCAAGATCGAATTACAAGAATACCCTTTAAACATAAATAAGACAAAAAGAATAAAAAAAATAACACAAACAATTAGATTATTTATTTTACTCAGATTTATCCCAACTCATAAATACATGTATATTTATGAATTAAAATAAAAAGAAGGAAAGAATTGTTCCATCATATAAGGAATTAAAAATTTCAAAATTATAAATCACCAAAGTGCAGAAAATAGGATAAACATTCATAGATGTATATTCCTTTTTGAAGTAGAAATATGTGGGTAAAATTTGATCAATTGCTTGGTATATCAAACCGAACCGTGCGATACCTATTGCGTGGCATACGATTCTAATGTGATTCATGCTTTCGCCGATCCAAACCCAAATATGAATTGATTATGGATGTTAAATCAGAAGTGCATTGTCAGCATTGCAACAGATGCGTTGTTCCACGTTAATAACACTTGGATAAGGCTTGAAACTTCGTGGTGACCGTTCAATAATAGGTTTGTGAGTTAGGAGGTTCAATCATAGATGAAATATCATCCAAGAACTTAAACCAATTTTGTGTTGTTAGATTTCTATGAAATTCTGTGATACCCCATCCCACATTGGTAGGATATGAAAAATATATCTAGTATATAATGAAACAAGTGAGTTACTTCTAATAACTTGGGCTTAAGTATTTTGGGCTACGTTGTTAGGCTCTTTATTCAGGTTATTGGGTTAGTGGTTCACTTGGGTCGTTACAAATGGTAGAGCTAACCCTGGTTCCCATGACGGTATGGATAGAGTAGAGGTTCCGGAGAGGGGTAGAGGCCCCGATGTTGTATACTTTGTGCATGCTTATGGGCTACTCTGTGTCTGCTAATGGGCTGCTATCCACATCCCAACCAAGGAAAGTACTTGGGCCACGCAACGAGGGTGTCGCGTATTTGAGTGGGGGATATTGTGATACCCCATCCCACATTTGTGGGAGATAGATATTATGTTTGGTATATAAAGAAACTTGTGGGCTACTACTAATAACTTTGCTTAAGTATTTGAGCCACGTTGTTAGACTCTTTTATTCAAGTTATGGGCCAGTGGTTTACCTGAGCCGTTACAAATGGTAGCAGAGCCAATCCTAGTTCCATGTAGGGCTCCGTGACGGTATGGATAGAGGAGTAGAGGTTCCGGAGAGGGGTAGAGGCTCCGAGGTTGTATACCTTATGCATGCTTATGAGTTGCTTTGTGTTCGCTAATAGGCTGCTATTCACATTCGACCAGAAGAAGAACTTGGGCTACGTGATGAGGGCGCGTATTTGAGTGAGAAATATTGTGATACTTCATCCCACATCGGTGGAAGAATGTGTCTGGTATATAAAGAAACTTGTAAACTATTACCAATAATTTGGTTTAAGCATTTTGGGCCACGTTAGAAGTCTCTTTATTCAAGTTATTGGACCATTGATTCTTTTGATCGTTACAAATTCGTTGGAGAAAGAGAGTTATGGAATGATAATGATGGCTTTTGAGGACTCTAATATTGTTTTGAACTCTACGGCAACAGTATACGCTCTAGCAAATAAACTGATAAGGGTAATAACGTTAATGGTGATGCAAATGCAACTTACAATGACATTGTAAAAAATAATATGAGATGCATGTCGATGCTTGATCTTATAGGAAAAAAAGGTGAATTCTTCTAGATAGATTAAAATATGTCTTTCATGCATCAAGTGATGAATTTGGGCAACCAAGAATGTTGCTTTGTTGTGAAAAGATGTTTTAGGCAAATCATTTGATGTGATTATGAACATTATTGTCACGACGCATACCCACCCTTATAGGTTTAGGGGCAAGACCGGCCTGCAGTTTTAGACTACCTAAGGTCATTCCACCATTAAGTTTGTGGTCCTCTATGAATAATTAATGGGTAAAACATAATACAACGGAAGTTTAATAATAGAACCAGTAAATTTGTTTCGTTTTTTTTTTGGGTAATTTATAATTTTTTTGGGGGTAATTATTTGTTTCGTTTTTCATTATGAATACAATGCATAAACCATTTCCATGAGAGTCGTGCATAAGCAAGATGATATGAACTATCATTATATTACGATTACATCACCATAAGTATTACAAGAGGACTTTTCTTGAAAAGATGTAAGATTCAATGCATAAGCTTAAAAGCCCAGTGAATACTATATACCAGAGTTACAAAAGATTCATGAATATTCTAGAATCCCATATAGTGCATATAAACCGAGTCAAGAAACATTCCATAGAGCCAAAGTTGAAAGCATCGTTAAATCCACTTTGATCATATCAATAAAGCGTATAGCATTTTAAATTATATATGATGTCATCACCAGAGACCTATTTAGAAAGGACTACCAGGTCGACTCTAGCATCCTATCTTGTAGCCACAATTGGTGACAAAAAGGTTGAGACGTCTCATTATGGCACTACTAGTATCTTTTCTTTCTCCTAGTAGCATGGGATTACTGCAGATGAAAAACATATATTATATTTGCGATATAATACACAAATTCACATTTTAGGAAAGTTATAACAATTAGTGGATGTTAAATTTTATTCTAGGTCATTATCCCACTTAGAACCTCTTAAAAGGATCTTAAAAATTAACATATTTGTTGTCATGGCTGCCTGGATGCCCAAAACCAGTGGACAAGACAGCTAGACAGCTTTTGATCAAAAACTTCAAACAGCCATATCTCAACCTTTCAGATTCCGGTTGGGGCAAAATTTGTGTCCAAACTGAAGTCCCGAAAGTCTAGTTTGTAATGGTGGTGATCTCATCATCTAATTCGAAAGATACAAAAAATTATGATCAAAAGAGTGAAAACTGGTTATAATAAATGTCTAGATTTGTGGTTATTTTTCTTATATTTGATCATACTTCATGTCCAAAGTTAAGAACTCAAGTTTGAACATGTATCACACTTGTAACAAGGTATTCTAAGGTCTCCTATTCATGTCCAAAAGCCCCATGTTTTCTCTGCACTTTTCTTGATTGTCCTTTTCTTTTCCTTCACTTTCTCTCTTTCCAAAACACTTTTCTCCATATTTTCTCTCTTATTTTCCCATTATTCTAGGGAATTTATATTTCTTATCTCACATATATATACATGTCCCCATTTTACGCCAACACTTAGTCTTTAGAATGACACCTATCAACTAGGTGAGTCACAAATTTCTTAATTATCAAATTAAGTTAATTAATCAAATATTAATCTAATTAATCAAGTTTAAGTTAGTTAAACTTAATTAGGTTAATCATAGTTGCCAGTAATTAATCCTAATTAGGCTAATTAATCATACGTATCCCTTGTTAATCATCTTGATTGACTTTTGCATGTTAACCTAAAAGCCTCTTAAACATAACATAAAATCTTTTAAGCACTTCAGTTAAGAATTTCAAAATCGTCTAATCGTACAATTTTACACTTAACAAAATTAGTCAGCGAAGCATGTCAAGTTGCCTCTCAATACTTTGTATACCATACAAATACAAGCTACAAGAAATTTTATGTTGTCAAGTATAACATGCATCAATGTTTTTCTTTTCATAAGTAGAATACTTTATACATGTTCATTCAAAGTAATATTAAGAACTTTACATACAATTAATCATGCATTAAATGAAACAAATCATGCATATAATGCTATAGTAATTCCTTAGGTATTACAATTATGATAGCACTCTGTCTATAAGAGAGACATAATTTAATAGAAGTGCTTGTAGAGTAAATTGTGGGCATAGCTGGAGAGACTATGATTGTTGGTGCTTTTTTACTAAAACGTGATAAAAACTTTCATAGAAAAACTATAAATGTGATATTGTATGACCTTGAACTTAGAAGTGCCAAGACTTGCTCTAAAAAGTGATATGTTTCTAACATAAATAGATTGTGACTTTCACAAAATTGTTAGCTTGAGCCTAGTTGAAATTGATGGACCAGATCCATGTGGCTATTAGATACATGTGGCTATTTTTCTCATTTCCTCTCTGTAGTTCCTCTTGCAAAAACAGAAGCTAAAAAGGAGGTTTGTTCAATTGTTGAGTGCTTGATCTGGATTAATCTACTCTCAAATTTTAGTAGGATGGACAAATAAAGAAGTTTAGATAAATTATTACCTAATAATGTTGTTAAAATGATTTTTGAGATGAGTTAGATAGGCTTGGAGGTTAGTGGATTATGGTCCTAAATATTGTGCTGCGGGTTGCAACGCTGGTTAAGGATAATGACCATGAAACATGCATAGTTTGGAAACTCTAGCATCTTAGAGCACGTGGCTTTCATTTTGGCTTGGGAATTGTTAGATGCACGCAACCTTACCTCATATAGCGAAACTATTTTCATGCTTTGAACCTGTGGCATTCAAGTTGCAATGGAACAAGCTTACCAATATGCAAAGGCCCGCCCTTGAAACCAACATAGTCGAGAAAACATGTTGAGATGGATGAGTGGTCAAAGGGTGCTGTCAATTGGGTGCTTAAATGGCTGGACTGAGCGTTGGCTTTATTAGAGTGAAGATTTGTGTTTCGAACCCTTGATGTTCAAGTCGCAACAGAGCAACTTGTGCCAAGGTCTACCCATGAAATAGTCATAGTTGAGGAAACATATGGACACAAGTGGGTGGTCAAAGGCAGGTGGTAGTAACCACTATGTTGAGACAAGTGGTAACAAGTGAAAAACGAATGCGTAATAAATGATTCATCAAGAATTGGACATAGCACGTGTTAAGAATAATATAAAGTAGTTCTTTTGATACAGATATATATATATGTATGTATGTATGTATGTATGTATGTATTATTAGATCAGTTGGGAAATACTGTTACGGTTCCAAAGTTAGCCAATAATCTCACATTATGTTGTTATTAGATGATATTACTAGACTCTTTTTTTGTTGTAGACTATACTAATATCAGTTGTATTAGTTCTCATTAATAAACATCTTGCCACTTCAAAAAAAATTCATTTATATTGGCTTTCGTGGCCCTATGGTCTTTTTTATACTCTAGATTCAATTCTTTATTTCAAAGAGTTTAGAAATCCAAAAATCACATGTCTAATAGTAATCGTAGACTCCTACCATTCAAAAGAACTGTCGTGGTTAAAAAAGGGGTAAATTACTAATACCTCTCTTAAGATATTAGTCAAATACAGTTAAATCCTCGTATTTTGGGAATTAAAAGTTCTCCAATGTCAGAGTTTGTTAATTAATGGGGTTAATAAAAAACATCAAATTACGTAATTACTCTTCCAAACTAATACAAAATCTCCAATCTACCTCCTCCTCCCTTCCAGAAAATTTCCACCTCAATCGACTCTCTGATAGCACGGCCACTGGGCCACCTCATCTCTCTCTACTCTTAAAGCATTGATCTTTAAATGCTCACAAACTCAGTAGGTCCTCGTTATGTTATGATAAGATGGGATGTGGAGAGTAGAAACAAATTAAAAAGGAAAAAAAAATGTGGTTGGGAGGGTCTCATTAGAAAGTGGAACCTATTTTTCTGGAACTAATTTTATGTTCTCGTTGCCTCCAATCTACATAAAAAGATGAATAGGGACTGCTCTTGAAACTCCCATCATGCCAACTGCACTAACACCACGCCACTTTCACCATCACCTATCAAAGGTAGTGTAAATGGCTCATTTTCCCCATGACGCCCCCCTTCTCCCTCTCTTTTCCATACCTGTAAGACCACCACCACCTTCACCATTAGCAAAGCATGTACATTCACGACCCAACATGCCTCACCCAAATTATACCACCAACTAACATGAAACATCCAATATCAACCCAATTCAATTCCATGTAAACATACGTACGTAAAAACACCTTTGATTATGTTGTCGATGTGGGTTTGGTGGTGAATTTCATGGTTGGTTGTAGTGGTGATGAACGGAGAAGAGCATGGCTACTGTGGAGGGGTGTAACAAATTACTTACTTATACGAATTGTCTGTTGGATTGTCAATCAGAGGGGTTAAATAGAGAGCAATTGATGAAGAGTGCTTTCGTTGTGGCGTTTGTTGGGTGGTGTTGCTGTTGAAGTTTGGTGGATGGCTGTTGTAATAGAGAGAGGAGAGAGTTGATAAGAAAATAGAGAGGGGGGGGGGGGGGGGGGGAAAAAAAGGGTA
>JAOTRH010163511.1:0-44295 GCA_034768845.1 Heliamphora exappendiculata
AGTTTTTAGTTAAAAAATTTATTTTAAAAATTCTTACCAAAAAACTTATTTTGACCTATGTCGCCTATATGTAATGACCCGGTAATTCGTAAATACAATAAAACAAGATAAATAATAGTTACATGTTTAGATGCTTATTTTTTAACAATTATGATAGTTTCGTGTTTATGTCCCTGTACATGTTTTATTTTTAAGTTGATTTTTGACCGGACTTATCCCATGGACCCTACTAGCCAAAAACCATATTTGGACTAATCATTCATGTCTCAAGCCTAAACTGGGAGCTCTTAGCCTAATTTTTGAAAATAAGCCCAAATTCCCAATAAAAGGCCTATTAGCCAGCCCATTTTCTTTTTTTTAAAAGCCAAACAAGGCCTTATTTTTATATTTAATTTATTAAATTCAGATTTTATAAGCATAATTTGATTAAAATAATATTTTTACACTGCAAATTTTAATTATTAAGAATTATGTACACCAATAGTGCTTATAAGGCAAAATTTCAAAATTCTTGCCCATTGGCTTAATTTGACCCATGCCACCTTGAAGTATATATTTTAATCTAGTAATAATACTCTTAAACTAATATATATATATATTTGGTGCCAACTATATTTTAATTATACTATTACAATTCAAAAGGAAAAAAATTAGCCCTATCCCAATTTTTAGCTTACTTTATGTTTATTTTAAACCTTAGTTGCACGATCTTCTTATTGGGATAATAAATTTGTCTTGAAACCTCGCTCTCATCGAGAAAGAACCTCACTGTCAACTAAGATAAAATCTCTCAAACATAGAAATTTTCAAAAATAAAATAAAAGTAAGAAAATAAGAGAAAATCAATAAAATTAATAAGATTATAGATAAAATCAATTTAAATATATTCAAGTATTTTATATTTACATAATCTTTATTTATATATATATATATAAATAATATATATTTGACACTAATTTACAATATTTATTATTATTTTAACATATATTATAATTAAATAAAAAAATATTTCGTAAAATATATAAAATATATAAACGCTTCCACAGGCGCTCCGACCCTTAAACTCTTTTATATGACCTCACTCTCCTGCATTCACTCTCACACCCGCTTCGTGCAACTAACTTTTAAACATTGTGATAAATACCTGCTCTTATAATGCCCTATTTAAATGCTTAATGCCCTATTTAAATGCTTAAATAGTCAAATCAAAGTTTTATATATATAACCAATGTCACTTCCATTTTATAAGCCATCGCATGGCTCTATGCCACTCGTCCCATTTCTTCTTCTTTCATCATTTCACCCATGCAACCTTATGTATGAATTCAGCATTTCCCCCCCTTTTTAACAGATTTTCTCCCTCTTTTCCCCATTCATTGAGTGTGAGAATGGCCCAAAATCTCTTCATGAAAGAGCCTTCACATGGTCCCTTTACCACTTGTCACAATTCCTCATTTTCCCATTATTTCCTCCCATGCAATGCACCTCTCTATAGCTTCAGCAAATCTCCACTTCTTTGCATGAAATTTATGTGTTTTGGGGAGGTCTAGAGTGTTTGGGAAGATAGAAAAGATAGAGAGAAAGAAGAAAGGAAAAAGGAAGAAAAGAAAAGAAGGCTAGCTTGAAGGATCAAGGAGAAATACTTCTTCAAAGGAGTTTATCCACAACTTTCTCATCATCATCTTCATTCTTAAGGTAGAAATCTATTGTATATGCATGTATTTATGCCAATCATTTTGTCCTTGAGGCTCAAAGAAGGCTTGTGTCTTATCTCTTTCCCATGAGATGGAGACATGAGCAATCTGCCCCCTTTTTATTTTTTCTCTTCTAAACTCTTCTTATTTTGGATTTTGATTTTTGAATATCGTCAATAGCTCATGCATAAATCATATATCTGAGGGGTAGAGCCATGCAACGAAGAATCAAAGATTATAGGAGTTATGCAGGTATGATTTTTGTGTTCAGTCCTAAGATTCTAGCAATATTTTCTTATTTTGTGCAAATTTATTTTTGTGTCAAATATCATATTTTTGGTCTAAAATTTCTTCGGTAGCGCTTATTACAAATTTCCTTTGCATGCATAATTTTTTATGGAGCCAAACTACAGGTTTTTCATATTTTAAAAATTCTAAAATTGAAATGGCTTAAACACTGTTTAAAACAACCAATTTTGAAATAGTACCATTTCTTGTAGAAAATGTAATTTTGCATGAATCAAGTGAAAAAAAGTTAGATTTTTGTCTTATCTTTTCAACTCTATTGGAATCACTCAAAATATCCTAGTATACACAAAGTTATCGTATTTTTCCCAAAGTGTTCCAGATCTGAACACATTATAGTTAAAAATTGATTTCTACAAAATTACTAAGTCTTCTTTAGTAAGGCTATTTCCCCGAGCTCCCTAACATCTATTTCCACTACTACAAAAATAATAAAAAATTATTCATAAGGTTAGGGGCACTGCTTGGATTTTTAAATCAAGGTAGTAGATTATGTCTCCTGTTTTCAAGTCAGTTAAGATCTATTGCACTTTCTTATTTTAAATAAAATTCATGTTTAGAAGCAAAATTTTAAAAAGTTTTCTTCATGAAAAATATAGAGGACATTTGATATTAATTACCTGCAAGATTTTGGAAATTATTGTGAAGGTTTACTATTTTTAACCCCCTTTTTAATAGTGGCTGAACATGAGAAAGTACTGTTGAGTTTTTAATTCCCTTAGTGTCTAAAAGTTAATTTTAAGTTTTAACTTCAATATTTTTCCATGCCTTATTATTTATTTCGTTATATACATATGTAGGAGATTTGTATTGAAAATAATATTATGACTTTGTAGCATGTTAATATGTCAAGTTTAAATTAATGCAAGAATGTGACATGATTCTCTTATTGTTTAATTATTTATCAAATAGTATTGTGAAAACGATATATGTTGATTGAATGTTAACATGTTTTCGTAGTTTTATAAATTTAGTTTTAGCCATGTTAATATTACTTCTTAAGTCAAGAAGCATTGTCACGCTTTAAAATTCGAATAATGTGAATTATCTAAGAAAAACCTATTTTAAGATACATAGATTCATCAAAACTACCCAAGCAAAGATGGGTCTAAGAATATAAACAAAAGCAAACTTAAAATCTTTGAAAAACGCGTTACCGAGGGTTTATTTTACGTAAAAGAATAGTTTAAAAGAATAAGGTCATGGTCCTCGAGAGCTAAGTTTTAAAACAAACAAACAAAATTTTTTAAAAATTGCCCAGACTGCTCGATCGGTCAAAAGACCGCTCGAATGGTCCATGCAAGCCCACTGCTTTTCACTTGAAACACAAAAACAGAATGCTTTCCATGACCGCTTGAGTGGTTCGTCGAGTGATCTGGTTCTGGACCCTTTTTGAAAACATCACCCTTGAAGGCGCAACACTAAACATTTTCTCACATTTTAAAAGGTTTCAAGGCACACCCATGCCAACCAAAACATGCTAAAATAAGGTTTAAAATCCTGGCAAAAGAGTTGATATAAAGCACAAAACTAACCGAAAACAATAACCAAACGTTGAAACCAACTAAAAGAAAATCGTAATACATAACTACGGGAAACAACAACCAACCCATGGTTCCTCTCATGAGCCATATAACATACATGCATTGAATCTAAAGGCCTCGCGGCATACAAAACATGCTTTCAAGCCTCAATCATAAACTCTTTTACATGATCCAACAACAAAGCGGTGATAATCACCGATCAACAAAACTGTTGGGAGACAAACCAACGCCAAAATAAAATATATACATGCTCGGTGATCCAGAAAATACATCTTTATTAACTTTCAACAATTACAATAATATGAAATTATAGAAAAATAAAATAACATAATTAACAGGAATAGAATTTGCAAACCGAGTCCTGCAAACGCAGTTTCCTTAAGAATGATTCACCCCCTACCGAGGGTGTTGTAGGTTTTCCACCGGCGTCACTCTCTAAGGATAAAACGGCTACACGATCGTTGGAACACCACCAAGGATCAGCTATAAACGTACTTCGTCTGTCTTTTTCTCTCTTACAGCTTGCAATATACCCTGAGTTGTATCTCTCATTTTCTGTCTCTTCTTACATCTGCTTCTTTCCTTTTCTCTTCTTTTTTTTTCCTGAATACTGAAAGATGACAGCATATATATAGGCCTTCCATCATGGAGGGGGTTATAGGGAAATTAATAGCAATGAATGGTATTAATTTCCTGAGTTCAATTGCTAATTGAATGGCAAATTCAATTGCAATTGAATTATTGAATTCTGGATTTCGATGGCCAATGAATTCACAGATTCCAACAAAAACTACTATAAATAACAAAAGACTTTTGTTTTTGCCTCTATTGGGGCTCACCAAGATCAACCCATATGATCAAGTTCACCTAAAAAGTTTTCAAATCCCACAACGTGAGCCGAAACTCAATAGGAATAGACTATAATGAAGTAAAAGCGGGATATAAAATCACGTAGTGTAGAAACGACTCGACTTCACAAGCCTCAAAACAAATTTTCATCCTCAAAACCACATATTTTCATATAATCCAAATAACGTCTAACAGTTTAAGAAAGCATAAACAAAACGTTATTTTCAACTTGGTTCCCACAACCGACAATAATTTCTATGCACTGACTTTATCACACTGGAAATAAAAGTAACAACTATAGACTCTCACCTATTAGCCTAGGTCCGGGGCATTCAATGACCCGCTAGGTAATGACAAGTTATATACAAAATTACAACAACAAATGCCTTCCAATGGGGCAACCACTTCATTTACGGGGAATAACCCGAAGGAGCGAAGCACCTACTTATGCAAAGTTTTTAAACTTTCACCGAGGAACAATGTTGGCCCAAATACATACACATTGCTACGGCACATTTATAGAATCATTAAAAACACGTAGCTCAACTATAAAAAACGTTTGTAAATATACACTATCAGATACAAAATGTACAACGACATTCCGCCACCTATTCCATTTGACAATGGAGATCAACTAATATTTTCAAAATGTTTCCACCATTTCAATCGAATAGTTTAAAAAAAAAATCATAGCTCAACCTTGAGGGTTAGCTCTAAGCCTCAAAAACTAGGTTTTTACAACTTTTACATAAATCTCTCTGATTTTCAAAACTCATCTTTTCAAAATCTCGAGACACACACATGTCCACCAACTTTGTAATAAACATAAAAACACAAAACACGTTTTTTGTCTAACCAAACACGATTTAAACACAAAATCCAACATTTATATCATTTTAAAATGGTAACAATGCATATAATCACATGTAGCACCCTTTTAAAGCTAGATAGTCTAGAATCCTACCTTAGAGAGCTAAAACTCAAAGCATTAGATCCCGACAAAAAGCCAAAGTCATTGAAACGAGATTCCGTTTGGATAAATGCGAAGCCCATGACGAGGATATCAACGAACCACTATCCCTACGCCAAAAACTAAGCCTGAACAAAGCCAAAATCTAGAGAATGTAGAGTATATGGTTTGAGAGAGAGAGAGAGAGAGAGAGAGAGAGAGAGAGAGAGAGAGAGAAGCTTATAGGAGAAGCTTTTGCTTCAAAAACCAAGGTGGTGAGTAGTCTTTTACACAGCCTTCGTAGACAGATTGCTCGAGCGGTCTATTGACCGATCGAGCGGTCCTGCCCAGAAAAATACTACTTTTGCTACAACCCTCGACAGAACTGAGATTGAAGCTCATATGCATAACTAAGTCAATACATGCATAAAACTTACAGAAACATGTTTCTCTATAACGATTAAAATGATAACTAACACCTTACATATATGAGATATAAAAACAAAAGGAATCGGGTCTCACAACTCTTACCCCCTTAAGGAATTTTTCTCCCAAAACTTGCAACAAGGTCAAGAAGAAAACAACTCCGGGTACCTAAAATGGACTTCAGACTCATGCTCCCACGTAACTTCCTCAACTCCGTGATAAAACCATAGAACCTTAATATAGACAAATAGTTCTCTCTCTCAATATTTGTTCCTTCATATCCAAAATTCTCATAGGTCGTTTCTTAAAAAATACAACCTCATCCACTCGCAACTCAGCCCAATCTAAGACATAGGACGGGGTAGGCTTGTACTTCCAAAGTATGAAAACATGAAACACGTTGTGCATAGATGACAACTGAGAAGGCAAATTCAGAGTATGCCACCTCCCCAAGCCTCTCCAGGATTTCAAACGGCCCAATAAAACGCGGCGATAATTTTCCGCTATGGCAAAACCCTATCAAACCTCGACGTGACAACACCTTAAAAAATACGTGGTCCCCCACCCCAAACTCTAAAGACCTCCTCCTCTGATCGGCGTAATTCTTCTGACGACTCTGCGCTATCATCAAACGTTGGCGAATCATGATAATCTTTTCTGTTGTCTCCCGCACCAAGTTAAGTCCCAACATTGCTGCCTCGCCCACATCTGTCCAATGCACCAGCGACCTACACGGCCTACCATATAAAGCCTCGAAAGGTGTCATCCTAATGCTAGACTAATAGCTATCATTATACGCAAACTCTACCAACTATAGATGATTTTCCCAAGAATCCCAAAAATCAAGCACACAAGCTCTCAACATGTCCTCCAAAATCTGTATAGTATGCTTGGACTGACTGTCCATTTGAGCATGAAAGGCACTGCTGAAAAGCATATTCGTCCCCAAAGCTACTTGAAGACTCTATCAAAAATGAAACGTAATGCGCGGGTCTCGGTCAGAAACAATAAACACAAGCACTCCGTGCAACTAAACAATCTCACTGACATACAGCATGCTCAACTTGTCCACAGAATCCCTTACACGAATGGAAAGGAAATGCATAGACTTCGTCAGTCTGTCAATCACAACCCAAATAGTATCATGCCCCTTAGGCTGTTTAGGAAGTCTAGATACAAAATCCATCGTGATATTCTCCAACTTTCACTCTGACACTAGCAACGGCTGTAGCAATCCTGTTGGCCTCTGGTGCTCTACCTTCACTTGCTGATAAGTTAGGTATCGAGAAATGAACTTAATTATATCCCTCTTCATTCCCTTCCACCAAAACTATTCGCGCAAATCATGATACATCTTGGTGCCTGTTGGGTGCACTGCAAGACAAGAATGGCGAAAGTCTCGTAACACATCATCGCGGCACGATTCTGGCACAAATACTCTCCTAACAAACCGCAAACTCTGATCTGGACTTACAACCCATCCCTCGGTGCTTCTCCCACTACCAACTTGATTCTGTAACACCTGAGCCTCTTGATCTGTCTGTTGAGCCTTTAGCACGCAAGCAACCAACATAGGTCGTGAAACCACTGAAAACAAGGTCGCACCCTCCTCCGTCTCCCCGAGACTCAAATCAAACTCAATAACCTCCTAGTGCATATTGCATTCTCGTATGGCAATAGAAGCTAACGAGGTCTGCTTGTCTAGGACTCGATCTTGGTACCATTCCATAACAATCAAAGTAAAATCGTCTCCTACTAAGAGCGTCGGCCACGACATTGGCCTTTTTGGGTGATACTGAAGGTCAAAATCATAGTCCTCTATAAACTCCATCCACCGTCGTTGGCGTAGATTCAGGTCCTTCTGAGAAAATAAGTATTTCAAACTCTTGTGATATGAGAAAATCTCAAAATTCTCACCGTACAAATAGTGCTGCCATGCTTTCAAGACAAAAATCACAGCTGCCACTTTTAAATAATGTGTTGGATAGTTCTGTTCATGAGTTTTCAACTGTCGAGATCCATAAGTCACAACTTTACCCTTTTGCATTAGAACACACCCAAAGTCATCATGCGACGCGCCACTATAAACTGTATACACCAAACCTTGTTCCGAAATAATCAACACTGGTGTACTTGTCAACCACTTCTTCAGTTCTTGGAATGCTAAATCACAAGACTCACTCCAAACAAACTTGACTCATTTTCGTGTAAGGTGAGTTATCGGCGCGGCGAGTCTAGAAAAATCTTTCATGAATCGCCACTAATAGCCCGCTATACCCAAGAAGCTACGAATTTCAAATACATTTTTCGGTTGCTCCCAACTCATCACTACATCAAATTTTGAAGAATTCACAAACACTCTATCTCCCAATACCAAGTGTCCAAGGAACTTCACCTTAGGCATCCAAAATTCACATTTCTCAAACTTAATATACAATCGGTGTTCTTTTAGAAGCTAGAAGGAAATACGTAGGTGTTCCTCGTGTATCTCGCTTGATGGTGAGTAGATCAAAATATCGTCCATAAACACGACCAAAAAATGGTCAAGGTATGAATGGAATATCCTGTTCATCAAGTCTATGAACGTTGCAGGAGTATTCGTCAAATCAAATGGCATAACCAAATACTCGTAGTGACCATAGCGAGTTCGGAAGGCTGTCTTCGCTATATCCTCCTCTCTGATCCTCAGCTGGGGATATCCTGACCTCAAGTCAATCTTTGAAAAGCAGCATGTACCCTTTAACTGATAAACAAATCATCAATCCTAGGCATAGGATACTTATTTTTCACAGTTACTTGATTTAACTTTCAATAATTGATACATAATCTCAAGAATCCATCCTTCTTCTTGGCAAACAAAGCTGGAGCTGTCCACGACAATGTACTCAGGCATACAAACCCTTTATCAAGTAACTCCTGAAGCTATACCTTAAGCTGTCACAACTCTGCTTGTGCAAAATGATAAGACGACATCGAAATAGGAGCGACTCCCAGAACAAGATCGATAGAAAACTCTACCTCATGATTTGGTGGCAACTCAATTAGATCGTCTGAAAAGATATCTAGATAGTCACAAACCACAGGGGAAACTCCCCTCGAACCCTAACAGCCTCATTTAACATGAGAGCCAAAAAGAGGAAACTAAGGTTTTCTCGATTTCACACAATACCAGGCATAGACACTAAAGCGTCGTCCTGTTCACCCACGAAACAAAAGCAATCGCCCTCAGGTGTACAAATTGATACCTTCCGTCGATCACAATCGATATAGGTACGATAGGTAGTTAGCCAATCTATCCCTAGGATGACATTAAACGTTGTCATGTCGAGAATGATAAAATCAAACTCTAAACAGCGGTCGGTGACCTATAACTCACAAAATCTACAGACTCGTCCCAACACTACGTTCTCACTAATCGGGCTCTCTATACATAGCACGTTACCCAATGAGTTTATCTCTAACCCCAAAGAAGATGCAAAAGCAAATGAGATAAAAGAATGTAATACTCCTATGTTGATAAGAATACTGGCCCATGATCTGTATGCTAAGAGATTACCTCGGATAACTGAGGTAGTCGCTGCATCACCAGGCACAACCGGTGCCTTAGATGAATTGGGATCTGTAAGGGCGTATACTCTGCCCAGCGGTCCCCTTGTCTACCCACAATGGCTTTGCGCTGCGGGTTGTAGCATTGATTGAACTGAGGTACCCCTTTCGTAACCCTGAAAGTCTAAGCTATTGGTTGCTGCTGCCGATAAGCATGTCATCCCTGTGCAGAATGAACAACTAGTGCACATGCCGTACTCTGTGCACTCCCTCCTTGAGGACAACTCCTACGAAAGTGTTCCAGCTGGCCACACCCAAAACAAACTGGTGGCACTCTCCCCTAAGACTGAACAGGTACTGAACTCTAGAAGTACCTCCTATGCGGATAATTCGACGCATGATTCCCTAGTTACCTACACCAATAACAGATGAGCTCCCTCCGTACCGACCTCTCTAATGAAGCTACCATGGGTACTGGTGTAGAAAACTGGTACAGATTTGATCCCACTGGGTGAGAATTTGGACCGACTGACCTCTATCGCTTATTTTTGCACCCCTTAGACTACGTAACTCCTCCACCCTATTGGGTTTTGCTCTCTCTAGCCCTGTGTGTTTCATTCAAGGTATTTTCCATGGTGAAGGTAGACTCCGCCAAATTCGTCAATACGTGCATCCTCAATGTCGCCACTTGATCTCTAATTGCGGGTTTTAAACCCGTCTCAAACCTCTTTGCATGCAATTCATCTGTAGCTACAACTTCTAGTGCAAAACGGGACAAGATGGTGAACTCTGCCTCATACTGAACCATAGTCAAACTCCTTGGGTGAGAAAAAAATTCCTCCCGGAATAGGTCCCTTGAGGACTCAGGAAAGTATTTATCCAGAAATACTTCGACAAAAGCTTCCCACTTTTCATCCACGGTGGTTCTTGAAAGTTTCCACCATTTGTGGGTGTCAACCCTTAGCTGAAAAGCAACAAACGCAACCCTCAAGTCATCCTCGACTATCTGTAATGTATCCATAAACCTCTTCATGAGCTCCAGCCATTATGTGGCCACCTTGGAATCGAAATCCCCAATAAATGTAGGAGGGTCAAGATGTCGAAACTCCTGCATCACAACAGTCACCCTGGACTCAGGTACTCCCGCCCCTCCAGTAGCGGCCTCATCTAGTTGACGGATAAAACTCATTATCTTACGTAGCAACCCTACCCCATCTACTGGTCCTTGGGGAGCATTAGCATCCCTAGCATCAGGGATTGGCACATCCCCTTGGCGCAAACCACAGCCATGACCTCGACCACTGCCTCGTCCTCTCTGCGCAAACATCATTTCTATACGAAACCAATATAGAACACAACAACATAGGATTCAACCCACCATGTTATTACAGATATAAGATACATAATCATGCTAACACATAACCATTCAAGATCATGTAAACAAACTCCAAGTATCGAGGAGTACCAACAAGAGTGATAAGTCAATTTGAGTGACCCACACAGATTCTTTGCTAGAAAATACATCCGCCGAATGCATTTTTAACCTGGCTTCCAAGTTGGTTAATCCAAATACCCTAAGGCAAGACAAATCAATTCTAATGTCCAAACTCTATGCTCACATTTTACACAAACTTCCCATGTTATTCATAACATTAAACAGATGCATGTCAAGCACATGTAACCATCCTCATAAGGTGATGCAACCTCTTCCATGACTCTTAGGTATTTGAACCTAGTGCTCTGATACTAAGTTGTCACGTCCCAAAAGTTGGGTAACATGAATCACCCAAGAAAAACCCGTTTTAAGATACCAAGATCCATCAAAATCACTTGAACCAAGACGAGTCCATGAACATAAACAAAAACAAGCTTAAAACCTTTCAAAATGTACTACTAAGGGTTTATTTTACGTAAAAGAACAGTTCAAAAGAATCAGGTCACGGTCCCCGAAAGTTAAGCTTTAAAACAAACAAAGAAATTTTTTAGAAAATTTTCCAAACCGCTCGGTCGGTTAGGAGACTGCTTGCGTAGTCCTTGCAAGCCCACTGGTTTTCACTCGAAACACAAAAACAGAATGTTTTTCATGACCGCTTGATAGGCCGCTTGAGCGGTCTGTCGAGCGGTCTGGCTCTGACCTTTTTTGAAAACACCACCCTTGAAAGCTCAACACTTAATTATTCTCTCACATTTTGAAAGGTTTCAAGGCACATCCATGTCAACCAAAACATGCTAAAACAAGGTTCAAAATCATCCCTTGAGTCACAAGAGTTGAAATAAAGCATAAAATCAACCAAAAACGATAACCAAACGTTGAAACAAACTAAAAGAAAACTGTAATGCATAACTACGAAAAACAACAATCAACCCACAGTTCCTCTCATGAGTCATACAACATACATGCATTGAATCTAAAGGCCTCGCGGCATACAAAACACGCTTTCAAGCCTAAATCATAAACTCCTTTACATGATTCAACAACAAAGCGGTGATAATCACCGATCAACAAAACTACTATAAATAACAAAAGAGTTTTGTCTTCGCCTCCGCCGGGGATCATCGAGATCAAGCCACACGATCAAGTTCACCTGAAAAGTTCTTAAATTTCACAACGTGAGTCGAAACGCAATAAGAACAAACTATAATGAAGTAAAAGCAGGATATGTAATCACGTAATATAGAAACGACTCGACTTCACAAGTCTCAAAACGATTTTTCATCCTCAAAACCACACATTTTCATATAATCCAAATAACGTCTAACAGTTTAAGAAAGCATAAACAAAACGTTATTTTCAACTTGGTTCCCACAACCGACAATGATTCCTATACACCGACTCTGTTGCACTGGGGACAAAGGTAACAACCATAAACTCTCACCCATTATCCTAGGTTCGACGCATCTAATGACCGGGTAGGTAATAACAAGTTCCATACAAAGCTACAACAATAAACGCCTCCCATTTGGACAACCACTTCATTTACGAGGATTAATCCAAAGGAGCAAAGCACATACTTGCGCAAAATTTTTGGACTTTTACCAAGGAGTAATGTTGGCCCAAATACACACACATTGCTACAGCACATCTATGGAATCATTAAAAACACATAGCTCAACTACAAAAAATGTTTGTAAATATGTACTGCCAGATATAAAACGTATAATGGAATTCCGCCACCTCATCCATTTAACCATAGAGATCAACTAATACTTTCAAAATGTTTCCACCATTCCAACCGAATAGTTTAAAAAAAACCACAGCTCAACCTCGAGGGTTAGCTCCAAGTCTCTAAAAATAGGTTTTCACAACTTTTACATAAATCTCTTTAGTTTTCAGAATTCATCTTTTTGAAAACCTCGGACACACACGTCTACCAATTTTGTAATAAATCATAAAAATACAAAACATGCTTTTTATCTAACCAAAAATGGTTTAAACACAAAATCTAACATTTATAACATTTTAAAACGGTATAAACGCATATAATTACATGTAGCACCCTTTTAAAGCTAGATAGTTTAAAATTCTACTCCGGAGAGTTAGAAACTCACAGCATTATATCCTGACGAAAAGCCAAAGTTGTCAAAACGAGATTCCGTTCAGATGAACGCGAAGCCCACAACGAGGATATCAACGAACCGCTATTCCTACGCCAAAAATTGAGCCCGAACCAAGCTAAAATCTAGAGAGAAGGTAGAGGATATGGTTTGAGTTCTCAAGAGAGAGAGAGAGAGAGAGAAGCTTGTAAGAGAAGCTTTTGTTTCAAAACCCTAGGTGATGAGTTGTCTTTTTCATAGCCTTTATAAATAGACTGCTCGAGCGGTCTGTTGACTGATCGAGTGGTTTGCCCAGAAAAACATAACTTTTGCTGCAACGCTCGATAGGATCGGGATTGAACCCCATATGCATAACTAAGCCAACACAAGCATAAAATATATAGAAACATGTTTCTCTATAATGATTAAAACGATAACCAATACCTTACATGTATGAGATACAAAAACAAAAGGAACCGGGTCTCACAACTCTTCCCCTTTAAGGAATTTTGCCCCCGAAATTCGCTACAAGGTCAAGATGAAAATAACTTTGGGTACCTAAAATGGACTTCAGACTCATACTCCCACGTAGCTTCCTCAACTCCGTGATAAAACCTTAAAACCTTAACATAGGCTATGGTTATCCCTCTCAACACTAGTTTCTTCGTATCCAAAATTCTCATAGGTCGTTCCTTAAAAGATACATCCTCATCCACTCGCAACTGAATCTAATCCAAGACATGGGACTGGTTAGGCTTGTACTTCCGAAGCATGAAAATATAAAATACGTTGTGCACATATGACAACTGAGAAGGCAAAGCCAAACGGTATGCCACCTCCCCAATCCTCTCTAGGATTTCAAACAGCCTAATAATAAAATGCGACGACAATTTTTTGCTATGGCCAAATCTCATCAAACCTCAACGTAGCTAGAATTAAAAAATACGTGGTCCCTCACTCCAAACTCTAAAGGCCTCATCCTATGATCAGCGTAATTCTTCTAACGACTCTGGGCCTTCATCAAACGTTGGCAAATCATGATAATCTTTTTCGTGGTCTCCCATACTAAGCCGGGTCCCAACACTGCTGCCTCTCCTGTATCTGTCCAACACACTAGCGACCTACATAGCCTGTCATACAAAGCCTCGAAAGGCATCAATCCCAATGCTAGACTAATAACTATTGTTATACGCAAACTCTACCAACTGTAGATGATCCTACCAAGAACCCCAAAAATCAAGCACACAAGTTTTCAACATGTCTTCCAAAATTTGTATAGTACGCTTAGACTGACCGTCTGATTGAGGATGAAAGGCAGTGCTGAAAAGCATATTTATCCCTAAAGTTACCTGAAGACTCTGCCAAAAGCACGACGTAAAGGATGGGTCTCGATCGAAAATAAAAGATACAGGCACACTGTGCAATCGAACATTTTTACTAACATATAGCCTGCTCAACTTGTCTACGGAATCCCTCACACGAATGGGAAGGAAATGCGCAGACTTTGTTAGTTTGATAACCACAACCTAAATAGTATCATGCCCTTTAGGCGATCTTGAAAGTCTAGATACAAAATTTATCGTGATATTCCCCAACTTTCACTCTGACACTGGCAACGACTATAGCAATCCTGCTGGCCTATGGTGCTCTACCTTCACTTGCTGACAAGTTAGGCATCGAGAAATTAACTGAACTACATCCCTCTTCATTCTCTTCTACCAAAACTATCGGCACAAATCATGGTACATCTTGGTGCCTCCTGGGTGCACTGCAAGATAAGAATGGTGGAAATTCCACAACACATCATCGCAGCATGATTCTGGCACAAATACTCTCCCAGCAAACTGTAAACTTTGATCGAGACTTACAACCCATCCCTTGGTGTCTCTCCTACTACCAACTCGATCCCTTAACACCTGAGCCTCTTGATTTGTCTGCTGAGCCTTCAGCACGCAAGCAACCAACATAGTTCGTGAAACTACTAAAAATAAGGTCACACCCTTCGCTGTCTCCTCGAGACTCAAATCAAACTCAACAACCTCCTAGAGGATGTCGCATTCTCATATGGAAATAGAAGCTAACGAACCATGATGTGATGTCCCATCCTCCGGGCACATCGAAACATACATAAATATAAATAAAAAAATATTTTAGCAATTCCTTCATATTTATATATGTTAGTTATTACATCATAAAGGAGTTCTGAATCGTTCAAATGCATATGACTATTACAGTTTCACCAAGAAATTTCAAAAATTACACTAAGCATGGGAGAATTGAATATAAGAACAAATGCAGAGGTCTCGACTCCTCAAAAAGCATCAGCGGGATTCATGTGCTTTTGGAACTCACCATGTTCTTCAAACTCTTCTTCTCCTTCTGGGATGACTTCATCCAAGAACTTCTCCTTACCCGTGGCATGAATGCCATGAGTCAAGGCCCATAAACAAAACACTCTAACCTTCTAACTAATGTCACGGCACAAAATTCACCACAACACATACCATATAATACCAGTACAGTTTATAGTCAAAGAGACAGACAAATTCGATAGTTACAGCATGGCAAGCATATATAAGAACAAGTGTACATGTCTGTGATGAAATGGATGTGATGCAAGTATCCAACCCAACATTCATCAAAAATAAAAATAGGAGTTTCACTTTTGGACTTAATTCTATTGCCTGTAGGGACTTATTATCATTGCCGCCTCAGAGACTTATTGTCAATGCCATGATGGGACTTTGTTGTTATTGCCGTATCAGGGACTTATTGTCAATGCCGTGATAGGACTTTGTTATTATGCTACCCATATTAAGACCAGAATGCTCGCTTGGTATTAAATCAAAGTTTAAGTTATCAAAACCAAAATGCTAGCGACGAACCCATGGTGCCTAACAATATCTACAAATCATTTCAAACACTGAGGACACACCCATGGTGTACAAGAGGAGTTCATCCCAAAATATTTTTGAAAAATGGCAATCAGGGATGCCCTAAACTTAAAATCAAGAAAGACAACTCAATGCACACTTGACAACTTTTAAGGCCAAAATCGAGTATTAAATTAAAAGGGCTAACAACGTTTTGGGGCATTTAGATTTGGAATTAAGTTATGATTTTTAAACACCGTTTAGATAAAAGTATTTTCTACAATTTTCATATTTAACACTAAGGCCAAAACCTAAGAAAAAAGGGTGAACAAAACATCCTAAGTAATAAGCACTTTTATCAAGATTTTACAAAACATATGCTTCTATTGGTCTCAGCTTTGGGGTATCAGATCATGTCGAAATGATCCCATGTTTGAGTATGTTTTAGTTCAACATGTTGCCTACAAGTTTCAGGTTTAGATCTAAGGGTAGTTGTTTGGAACAAGTTAGGCGTTTTGGCTATTTTAGAAAATAGGTTCTGTCAGTCGCCAAAACTCAGCAGAGCCGATTTTGGAAAGAGGGTTTGAAATAGTTTTCAGGTATCATCCCAAAGCTTTAAAGTTTGATTTTTGGGTACAAATAATTTTCATATGTTATCTACAATGTTCATATAGATCACTTTTGGAATAGGTCACTAAAAATATGGGTTTTGAGCTACACAAAAATATGTGATAGAAGTGTCTATTGAGGGCTAAAACTCAACAGAGATTTTCAAAGGGGTTTCGACCTATCAAAACTAAATATTTTGTGCTCGTTTGTAGTGGATTGATATATATACATGTTATCTACAATTTTTATGTTTTGATCAAAATTCATATCTCATTGCAAACTAGGGTTTTCAGGTCGGTGGTGTTAATAGGTCGAAAAATGACACACTTTGGTAAAATTACAATATCTCGAGTTCTACTTATGAAAATGAGTTGAAACCAACTTTGGATGAAGGATAACACAAAAATATAAATATGTACATAAAGAACATGCTTAGATCAATTCTCTACATTGAGTTATGGCATTCCAAAGTTCAAGACAGAAACATCTATGTTCTCAAAAATCAAGTCTCTTAGGGTCCAAGTCTTCTACTTATGTCATGCCAAGTTTTTGTTCCATTTCTTTGCATGATTGTGTTTTAGATATTAATTTTAAGGCTCCAGAACACTTATAAGTCATCAAACTCAAAAATAACAACACACAACAACATCTTATATCATTCATAAATATAACAGCCCCTAATTTCCAACTACGACGTCTTTTCGATTTATTTTCGGTTCTTGATTTTTAGAGTGTTTAAAGAGATGTGTTGGGGAATATTTTGAGGAATATTAGACATAAAATTTAGAGGTTTTACTTACATTTTTGAGAGATCAAAGGATGGTAGAAAACTAGTAGGACTTGGCTTTTGGAAATATGGTTTCCAAAGACCAATTTTTTGGATCCCTTTTTCTTCTTCTTCTTTTTCTTTCTTCTTCTTTCTTTTCTCAAACTTCTATAGACTCTCAAGAACACTCACGATCTGGTATTTTGACCTCTCTCTCCATCGAAATATCAAGGGGGAAGAAGGCGTTTGGGCTTAATTTATATAAAAAGAGCAAGGGAACAAAAACATTAATTTTTTTTGTACTTTTTCTTTCCTTCACATGGGCTCATTTATTTAGTTCACGCTTTGAGGGAACAAAATTAGATTTGGGAAAGCTTAATACAGCTAGGGGTTTGTTTGGGGCGCCAAAAACCTGGTCCCCCATCAATTAAGGGATTTCTTGGTTTTCGTGCCCTTATTGTGCAAGAAAATGCATTAAAAGTTAATTTGATGTATTTTTTTGGTATCTGTTTCTAATGAGACCTATTATTTTAGTATAATTTTGATAAATATAGTATTTCTATATATTATCATAGTTTTCATAGCAATTGATTAAATAGATGTAGTCTTTTAAGTCAAATTAAGCTATTTTGGCAATATATAACTTTTTGACTTGTTTTATTGTGTATGAACTTCAATAATAATTTTTTTACTTTTGTTAACCTATAACACTATGTTATTATATATATTACTTGTTCAACTAGTATTGGATCATCATAATGTTTAATTTAATACATTTCTCATCATTTTAAGCTAAAAAGAAAGTAAAAAACTACTTTTTGGCACTCTTCCCAAGGTGGTTGGCCACTAAGGGGTATTTGTATTATTTTTGATATTATTTTGTGCTTTGCTACTTAATTGTACTTAAATTCTTAATTTAGAGTATCCATGTGTCAAAATTTGAGTTTTTAAGACTTTTTGTTGTACTATGGGTAAAATGGTCATTTTATCCTATTTATGAAAATTTTTAATTTTTAACTCTTTATTTCATGATATTTACTTTATTTAGAATGTTGGGAGACTCTCTGGGTGCTAAGGTTTTGTTGCATGAGTTTTGAACTTTTTTAGGATTTTTGGGCCGAACTTAGAGTTTTTGATTCGAGTTAGAGTTTTGATAATTCTCTGTACTCTATGGCCTTGTAGACTATCCATCACTAATACTAGAGTCCGAGCAGGGTCGTTACAAACTACCCCACTTAAACAAATTTTATTCCTGAAATTTCACCCCGTACTTCATCGTATGGAAGGTTGAGGATGATTTATTAACATTGTTCTTTCTCGTTCTCCAAATTTGTATCCTTATTTACTTGTGTCGTTCTTTATTGCAGGTGTGGATAAGGTCGAGCCCACATGTTCAGCACTTAGAGTAAAGGCTGTCTTATCCTACTAACATCTTAAACTGATTACTACCTAATCTTCACGGATAATGTCACATAACCAGCTAGCCCCAAAAAGTTCGTATATCTGTCACGTTAGTTGGCTTTTTCCCATTAACTGCTGCTTCTATTTCTGTTGGATCCACTTGAATTTCTTCTCTAGATATAACATGACCCAAAACACCACCCGGCCCAACTAGAACTCACATTTACCAAATTTTGCATACACTTGTACTTTCTTAGGATCTACAAAGAATCTTTAAATGTTTCCTGTGTTCCTCTTCACTTCGAGCATATAATCGAATGCCATTTATCAACACAATTATGGATTGGTCTAGAAAGCTTCTGAACACTCGATCCATCAGGTTCATAAACACAGCAAGCGCATCTGTTAACTTGAAAGGCATCACCACAAATTTATAATGCTCGTAACAAGTCCTAAAGGTAGTCTTGGGTATATCTGACTCCCGCACTTTCAATTTATGGTATCATGACCCCAGCCTATCTTTGAGAATACGTTGGCTCGAAAAAACAACTTTCATTGAGTACGACTTCCACAAGCGATCATACGTCTCTAAACTAGCCCACCACCGAAACTGATTTCGAGCATTTTCACTTATGTCTGGAAAGACTGTCACTCTACCAAAAACCAGCTCATTGCCATATCCAAACGTACGCCGAAGACTACTTGCCAATCGACTAACGACTACTAACTCAAAATTACATCACCACCTTGTGTTGAACCACTCTAGCTTTACGACCGTCAAGACTAACACCGCTACTTAAACCTAATGAATCACTAGGGCTAAACATACCACATAGACTAAACGCTCCCCAGGTATATGCTTACCCATATGAACCCAATCACAACCTTGTCATGACACAATATACATTCACATATTTCCTTCATGTACGTACTATCCACCCGACATTTCTTTAACTGAACAGTACTAACTCCTTATTCTAAAATCTCTTATCATCATCACTCAATCCCTTCACACATTTTCTACCACACAATCGAACCAAGAACCACTTTTTCACTTTAATTATTTTATCTTACCCACATTCTACCAAGACACTCGACACACTTAAGGCTAATTACCAAAAACCATACCCATGAATTTGTGTAGTCTCACTTACGGATCCACTCTTCTCATCCAAACATTTATTTCTCCCACGTACTTACACTAAGTTGCTACGCAACTCCACCCCTCAAACAATTTTCAGTGTCAATGGGACTCAATATTTCCACAAACACCTTGGCACCCAAACCCTCCAATTGTTTAACTAAAGAGTTATCGGTCTTTGAGGTGGCCTTGATAATCCTGATGACGAAGTCTGTAGTCATATGCTTCCATTTTCTCTCTAGTCTTTTCAAGGATTGCTCCATTCCTCTTAGACTCTACCACTTGTTCTTGACGTGCTAGAACGTTGGGTTTGAATGTCTCTTCCAATAACTGGATCGTTTTCTCAGGCGATTGGTCATTCTAGAGTAAAACAAACATCATAAAAGATATAGTTGTTGTAATTACCTAGTCATGTGATCCATTGTGACTTAGTGGTTAATTCTTCATCAGGGTTCAAACGTTCATTGTTGTGATCAAGATTCTTCGGTCTTTGAAAGTGATGGTAAAAATTTGGACTCTAACACTTCGGTGGGAAGGTCGTTATGAATATCGATGTATATAGACATGCCTCCTTTGCTAGTGCAATAAGGGTATCTTGAGTTCGAGGTTGTTTTCTTGTTTTCACTTTCTTACTACCAGTATAAATCTTTTGCTTCTCAATTTATCGGATGGGTGGGTCAGCTATGAACTAGTCTGGGGCAGTTTGAATTATGCCATATGGTGGTGTCGAGAATCCTTTGGTGTGAAACTGTCGTTTTTAACCTTAGATTGCTGATGGCATAGTTTTATTTGTCGGGACCTTTGAAAAGATATAGTTAGTTGAATATGCCATTCCTTAACCATTCTTGCAGTTAGGAGTTTTGATCTCCAAAATTTTGCTAAATGCGGAAGTTGATAGGTATTCTAAGCAAATACTAAGAAAAAAAAATCTGCTTCACGCTTGAAAAGGTGTTAAGAGATTTTTGTGCATCATCTCAATTTCCCGTGAAATTGCTAAGGTCTAATGACGTAATGTCCTGACGATCATTGTTACTCATAGATCTATAGGGTAAGGTTTTGAAGGTTGATAGTAAAAAACATGAGCAGGGTTAGAACATCTTAGGGTGGAGCCCAAGTGGTTCAAAGATAGGTTGGATGAGGTTAAATGGTCACGGTTAAGGCAATTATCGTTAACACAAATTACGTGGTTATTTGGGGTTCAAATATAGGAGAAACAAGAGGAGGATAGTGAACAATACTTTAAATAAGTGTCTCCAAAACTAGTCCAGTACAATTAAATTATGATAAAAGAGATGTTTAAGCAAAAGGGGCAGCCAAACTAGATATTTGCCTTGAAGTTACGTCGGCCTAATGTACTGTAATTCAAGCCTCCAAGTCTACTTCCCTGGTAAAGATTTCAAGAATGTACGAAGAATTCACAAAATCACTACAACAGATTGTGATTTTAGGATTTAAAGAAATGAACGATGGCAGAAAATTTTATCAATGTCGAATGTTTGGAACAGGTACTTAACAAAGAATTGATATTGAGTTCTACAAGAGAAGAGTTAGTTCACGAATGATGACTCGAATTGGAGGAGAATCAAATGCCAATACTAGCCATTACCGAGGCATAAAAATTTAAGGACAAGGGCACTTTCTATGATTGAATTTCTAATAGGGTTATCAACAAGACTTGGGTGCATAAGAGTTACTGACAAATAACACTTGACGGTACCATTGGGGACTAATGATATAAGAAGGAAGGACATATAAAAGAATGTCAAAAAGTTAACACCAGGGCTTGGGGTAAATGAGAAAAGGACTTATAAGGATGGAGTCGCGGAGTTCTAATGGTGTCTCTCGACGTGATATCTAAAATTTCTCCTAGTGCATACTCCTGTCTACCTCCTTTAAAATAAGATAACTCGTTGTATAAATCTCCGATCTTCGATCTCGATGCCCTTACTCGTCTTTTGTGTATAGATTTCTTACCGTTTTAAAACTTGGTATCGTCTTGACGCGACTCGTTATAGGACTTAGACGCATCAGATTTTAGTTCTTATAATGTATATATGATAATAATAATTAATACAACGTATCCTATAGAACTCCAATGCGACAAAATGCATGGTTTCTCATAACCCAAGGCCTGAAGGTTCACTAAACCTGTGCTCTGATACCAACTGTGACGCCCCATCCTCTAGGCACGTCGGGACATACATAAATAGAAATAAATAGATATTATAGCAATTCATTCATATTTATATACGTTAGTTATTACATCATAAATGAGTTCTGAACCGTTCAAAAGTACATAACTATTACAATTTTACCAAGAAATTTCAAAAACTACACTAAACAGGAGAACTGAATATAAGAACAAACGCAGAGGTTTCGACTCCTCAGAAAGCATCAGCGGGATCCATGTGTTCTTAGAACTCACCATGTTCTTCAAACTCTTCTTCTTCCTTTAGGATGACTTCCTCCAAGAACTTCTCCTTACCTGTGGCACGAATGCCAAGAGCCATGGCCCAAAAGCAAAACACTCTAACCTTCTAACTAATCTCACGGCACAAAATTCACCACGACACATACCATATAACACAAGTATAGTTTATAGTCTAGGAGACAGACAAATTCAATAGTTATAGCATGGCAAGCATATATAAGAACAAATGTACATGTCTGTGATGCAATGGATACGATGCAAGTGTCCAACCCGACATTCATTAAAAATAAAAATAGGAGTTCCACTTTAGGACTTAATTCTATTGCCTGTAGGGAGTTATTATCATTTCTGCCTCAGGGACTTATTTTCATTTCCATGATGGGACTTATTATCATTGCCGCCTTAGGGATTTATTGTCATTGCCGTGATGGGACTTATTATCATTATCGCCTTAGAAACTTATTGTCATTGTCGTGATGGAACTTTGTTATTATTGCCACCTCAGGGACTTATTGTCAATGCTGTGATGGAACTTTGTTGTTATGTTACCCATATTGAGATCAGGATGCTTGCTTGGTATTAAACCAAAGTCTAAGTTATCAAAATCAAAATGCTAGAGACGAATCCATGGTGCCCAACAATATCCATAAACCATTTCAAATACTGGGGACACGCCCAGGGTGTATAAACTAAATTTGTAACACCGAGGACACGCCCAGGGTGTACAAGGGGAGTTCATCCCAAAATATTTTCAAAAAATGGCAACCAGGGACGCCCTAGACTTAATATCAAGAAAGACAATTCAATGCACACTTAATAATTTTTAAGGCCAAAATCGAGTATTAAATTAAAAGGGCCGACAACGTTTTGGGGCATCTAGGTTTAGAATCAAGTTATGATTTTTAAACACCATTTAGATAAAAATATTTCTTACAATTATCATGTTTAACATTAAAGCCAAAACCTAAGACAAAAGGGTGAACAAAACCTCCTAAGTAAAAACAGTTCAGCACTTTTCTCAAGATTTTACCAAAAATATGCTTTTATTGGTTTCGATTTTAGGGTATCAAATCATGTCCCAATATGCCCATTTTGACTATGTTCTAGTTCAACATGTCCCTTACAAGTTTCATGTTTATAGCTAAGGGTAGGTTTTTGAAACAAGTTAGTCCTTTTGGCCATTTTAAAAAATAGGTTTTGTCAGCCGCCAAAACTCAGCAGAGCCAATTTTGGACAAAGGGTTTGAAATAGTTTTGGGGTATCATCCCGATACTTTAAAGTCTGATTTTTGGGTATAAAGTATTTCAATATGTTATGTACAATGTTCATGTAGACTACTTTTGGAATATGTCACTAAAAATAGAGGTTTTGGGCTACACAAAAATATGTGACAGAAGTGTCCCTTGAGGGCTGAAACTCAACAAAAACTTTCAAAGGGGTTTAGACCTATCAAACCTCAATAGTTTCTGTTAATTTTTGGTGGGTAGATATATATACATATTATATACAAGTTTCAAGTTTTTACCAAAGTTCAGATCTCATTGTAAACTAGGGTTTTCAGGTCGGTGGTGTTAACAGGTTGGAAAGCGACACAATTTGATAAAATTGCAATATCTCGAGTTCTACTTATGCAAATGAGTTGAAACAAACTTTGAATGAAATATAACAGAACAATATAAATCTAGACATAAAGAACATACTTTGATCAATTTTCTAAATTGAGTTATGGCATTCCAAAATTCAGGGCAGAAACATCTATGTTCTCAAAAATCAAGTCTCTTAGGGTCTAAGTCTTCTACTTATGTCATGTCAAGTTTTTGTTCTATTTCTTTGCATGATTGTGTTTTAGACATTAATATCAAGGCTTCAGCACACTTTTAAGTCATCAAACTCAAAGATAACAACACACAACAACATTTCTTATAATCCATAAACATAACAGTCCCTAATTTCCAACTACGACGTCTTTTCGGTTCTCAATTTTTAGAGTGCTTAAAGAGATGTGTTGAGAGATATTTTGAAGGATATTAGACATAAGATTTAGAAGTTTTACTTACATGTTTGAGAGATCAAAAGATGGTGGAAAACTAGCAGGACTTGGCTTTTGGAACTATGGTCTCCAAAGACCCTTTTCTTAGATCGCTTCTTCTTCTTCTTCTTCTTTTCCCAAACTTCTATAGACCCTCAAGAATACTCACAATTTTGTCTTTCTCCCTCTCTCTCCACTGAAATATCAAGGTGGAAGAAGGTATTTGGGCTTAGGTTTATATAGAAAGAGCTAGGGAACAAAAACATTAATTTTTTTTTGTATTTTTTTTTCCTTTCACATGGGCTCATTAATTTAGTTTAAGCTTTGAGAGAATGAAATTAGATTTGTGGAAGATAAATACAACTAGGGGTCAGTTTGGGGGGACAAACACCTGATCCCCCATCAATTAAGGAGTTTTCTTGGTTTTCATGCCCTTATTGTGCAAGAAAATACATTAAAAGTAAATTTGATGTATCTTTTTGGTGTCTTTTTCTAATGAGACCTATTATTTTATTATGTTTATGATAAATATAGTATTCCTATGTATTATTATAATTTTTATTGCAATTGATTAAATCGATGTGTCTTTTAAATCAAATTAAGCTATTTTGGTAATATATAATTTTTTGACTTATTTTATTGTGTATGAATTTTAATAATAATTTTCTTGCTTTTGTTAACCTATAACACTATATTATTATGTATATTACTTGTTCAACTAGTATTGGATCATCATAATGCTTAATTTAATACATTTCTCATCATTTTAAGCTAAAAAGAAAGCAAAAAGCTACTCTTTGGCACTCTTCCCAAGGTGGTTGGCCACTAAGGGATATTTTTGTTATTTTTGATGTTATTTTGTCCTTTGCTATTTAATTATACTTAAATTCTTGATTTAGAGTATCCATGTGTCAAAATTTGAGTTTTTTAGACTTTTTGTTGTATTAGGGATAAAATGGTCATTTTATCCTATTTATGTGGATATTTTATTTTTAACTCATTATTTCATAATATTTACTTTATTTAGAATGTTAGGAGACTCTCTGGGTATTAAGGTTTTGTTGTCTGAGTTTGGACCCTTTTATGATTTTTGGGCCGAACTTAGGGTTTTCGGGCCGAGTTAGGGTTTTGAATCTTCTCCGTACTCTATAGTCTCGCGGACTATCCGTTACTAATACTAGGGTCCGAGCAGAGTCGTTACACATGAGATCTCCTGCTATGAGCGTCGGCCACGACATTGGCCTTTTTCGGGTGATACTAAAGGTCAAAATCATAGTTCTCCATAAACTCCATCCACCGTCGCTGGCGTAGATTTAGGTCCTTATGAGAAAATAAGTATTTCACAATCTTGTGATCCGAGAAAACCTCAAAATGCTCACCGTACAAATAGTGCCGCCACGCCTTCAAGACAAAAACCATAGCTGCCAATTCCAAATCACGTGTCGGATAGTTCTGTTCATGAGTTTTCAACTATCGAGATCCACAAGTCACAACCTTACCCTCCGGCATCAGGACACACTCAAAGCCATCATGCGACGCATCATAATAAACTGTATACCTCAAACTTCGTTCCGAAATAATCAACACTAGTGCACTTGTCAACCACTTCTTCAGTTCTTGGAATGCCAAATCACAAGACTCACTCCAAACAAACGTAACTCCTTTTCGTGTAAGGCGAGTTATCGACACGGTGAGTCTAGAAAAATCTTCATGAATCGCCGGTAATAGCCCACTAAACCCGAGAAGCTACGAATCTCAAATGCATTTTCAGTCGCTCGCAACTCATCACTCCATCAATTTTTGAAGAATCCACAGACAGTCCATCTCCCAATACCACGTGTCCAAGGAACTTCACCTCAGGCATCCAAAATTCACACTTCTCAAACTTCGCGAACAATCGGTGTTCTCTTATAAGCTGGAAGGCAATACGTAGGTGTTCCTCATGTACCTCTTTTGATGGTGAGTATATAAAAATATTGTCCACAAACACGACCACAAAACGGTCAAGGTATGAATGGAATATGCGGTTCATCAAGTCTATGAACGCTGCAGGAGCATTTGTCATACCAAATGACATAACCAAAATCTCATAGTGACCATAGCGAGTTCAGAAGGCTGTCTTCGCTATATCCTCCTCCCAGATCCTCAACTGGTGATATCCTGACCTCAAGTCAATCTTTGAAAAGCAGCATGAACCCTTTAACTGATAAAAAAATAATCAATCCTAGGCATAGGATACTTATTTTTTACCGTTACTTGATTTAACTTTCGATAATCGATACATAATCTCAAGAACCCATCCTTCTTCTTGACAAACAAAGCTGGAGCTCTCCATGGGAACATACTCGAGCATACAAACCCTTTATCAAGTAACTCCTAAAGCTGTACCTTAAGCTGTCACAACTCTGCTGGTGCAAAACGATTAGACGCATCGAAATAGGAGCAACTCCCAGAACAAGATCGATAGAAAACTCTACCTCATGATTCGGTGGCAACTCAATTAGATCGTCTGAAAAGATATCTAGATAGTCACAAACCATAAGGGAAAACTCCCCTCGAACCCCAATAGCCTCATTCAGCATGAGAGTAGAAAAGAGGAAAGTAAGGTTTTCTCTATTTCGCACAATACCGGGCACAGACACTAAAGCGTCATCCGGTTCACCCACGAAACAAAAGCAATCGCCCTTAGGCATACAAATCGATACCCTCCGTCGATCACAATCGATATAAGCACGATAGGTAGTCAGCTAATCTATCCCTAAGATGACATTAAACGTTGTCATGCCGAGAATGATGAAATCAAACTCTAAACAGCGGCTGAGAACCTCTAACTCACAGGATCTACAAAATCGTCCCAACACCACTTTCCCACTAACTGGGGTCTCTACACAAAGCACGTTACCCAATAAGTCTATCTCAAACCCCAAAGAAGATGCAAAAGTAAATGAGATAAAAGAATGTGAGGCTTCCGTGTCGATAAAAAGAATGTGATGCTTCCGTGTCGATAAAAATGCTGGCCCATGATCTATATACTAAGAGAGTACCTCAGATAACGGAGGTAGTCACTGCAGCATCAAGCACGATCGGTGCCTTGGAGGAAAAGGGATCTGCAAGAGCATATACTCAGCCCTGCGGTTCCTCTGTCTGCCCAACATGGCTTTGCGCTGCGAGCTATCGCACTGATTGAACTAAGGAACCCCTTTTGTAACCCTAGAAGTCTGAGCTGCTGGCTGTTGCTACCAAAAAGCATGTCGTCCCTATGCAAACTGAACAACTGGTGCACCTTCTGTGCTCTGTGATCTCCCTCCCTAAGGATAGCTCCTACGAAAGTGTTTCGACTGGGCACACCCAAAACAAACTAGTAGTTCTCTCATATGAGACTGAATAGGTACTGAACTCTAGAACTGCCTCTTCTGTGGATAATTCGACGCACGATGTCCTGGCTTCCTACACCAATAACAGATGAGCTCCCTCCGCACCGACCTCTCTGATGAAGCCATCGAGGGTGTTGGTGCAGAAAACTGTTGCAGATATGATCCCGTGTGGTGAGAATTAGGACCGGTTGATCTCGGTCGCTTATTCCTATGCCCCTCAGATTGTGCAACTCCTCCACTCTGCTGAGTTCTACTCTCTCTAGCCCTGCGTGTTTCATTCAAGGTATTTTTCACGGTGAAGGTTGACTCCACCAAATTTGTAAATACGCGCATCCTCAATGCCGCCACTCGATCTCTGATCGTGGGTTTCAAACACCTCTCAAACCTCTTTGCATGCAATTCATCTGTAGCTACAACTTCCTGTGCAAAGCAAGACAAGATGGTGAACTCCGCCTCATATTGAACCACAATCATAACTTCTTGGGTGAGAGAAAGAAATTCCTCCCGGTATAGGTCCCTTGAGGACTCAGGAAAGTATTTCTCCAGAAATACTTTGGCACAAGCTGCCCACTTTTCGTTTACGGTGGTTCTGGTAAATTTCCTCTATTCGTGGCCGTCACCCCTCAGTTGAAAAGTGACAAACGCAACCCTCAAGTCATCCTCGACTTTTTGTAATGTATCCATAATCCTCGTCACAAACTCCAGCCTTTCTATGGCCACCTTGGGATTGGGATCCCCAACAAAGGTAGAAGGGTCAATATGTCAGAACTCCCGCATCGTAACAGTTGCCCTGGAGTCGGGTACTCTCACCTCTCCCCTAGTGGCCTCGGCTAGCTGGCAGATGGAACCTACAATCTAACGTAGCAACCCTACCCCATCTACTGGTCCTTGGGGAACATTAGCATCCCCAGCATTAGGGATTAGCACATCCCCATTGGCCCAAACCATGGTCATGACCTCGACCATGGCCTCTTTCTCTACGCGTAAACATCATTTCTATACGAAAGCAATATAGAACATAACAACATAAGATTTAACCCCTCATGTTATTACAGATATAAGCCACATAATCATGCTAACACCTATCCATTCAAGATCAAGTAAACAAACTCTAAGTATCGAGGAGTATCAACTGGAGTGATAAGTCAATTTGAGTAACCCCCGCAGATCTCTTGCTACAAAATATGGCAGCCAAACGCATTTTTAACTTGGTTTTCAAGTTGGTTAATCCAAACGCCCTAAGGCAAGACAAATCAATTCTAATATCGAACCTTCATGCTCATGTTTTACACAAACTTCCCATGTTACTCAAAACATTAAACATATACATGTCAAGCACACGCAACCATCCTCACAAGGTGATGCAACCTCTCTCATAGTTCTTAGGTATTTGAACCTAGTGCTCTAACACCAAGTTGTCACATTCTAAAATTCGGGTCACGTGAATCACCCAAGAAAAGCCAATTTTAAAATACCAAGATTCATTAAAACCACTCGAGCCAAGGCGGGTCCAAGAACATAAACAAAAACAAGCTTAAAACCTTTGAAAAACGCACTACTGATGGTTTATTTTACGTAAAAGAACTGCCCAAAAGAATAAGATTTTGGTCCCAGGGAACCAAGATTTAAAATAAATAAATAAAATTTTTAAAAAATTGCCCAGACCACTTGAGCAGTCCCTGCAAGCCCACTGATTTTCACTCGAAACACAAAAAGAAAATGTTTTCCACAACTGCTCGATAGACTGCTCGAGCGGTCTGGCTCTGTACCCTTTTTAAAAACACCACTCTTGAAAGCTCAACACTTAAACATTTTTTCACATTTTGAAATGTTTCAAGGCACACCCATGCCAACCAAAACATGCTAAAACAAGATTCAAAATCCTCCCTTGAGACACAAGAGTTGATATAAAGCATAAAACCAACCAAAAATGATAACTGAACGTTGAAATTAACTAAAAGAAAATCGTAATACATAAATATGGTAAACAACAACCAACCCACAGTTCCTCTCATGAGCCATACAACATACATGCATTGAATCTAAAGGCCTCGCGGCATACAAAACATGCTTTCAAGCCCGAATTATAAACTCCTTTACATGATCCAACAACAAAACGGTGATAATTACCAATCAACAAAATTACTATAAATAACAAAAGAGTTTTGTCTTCGCCTCCACCGGAGCTCACCGAGATCAAGCCACATGATCAAGTTCATCAGAAAAGTTTTTAAATCCCACAATGTGAGTCGAAGCCCAATAGGAACAGACAATAATAAAGTAAAAACAAGATATACAATCACGTAGTATAGAAACGACTCGACTTCACAAGCCTCAAAACGATTTTTCATCCTCAAAACCACACATTTTCATATAATCCAAATAACGTCCAACAGTTTAAGAAAGTATAAACAAAACTTTATTTTCAATTCGGTTCCCACAACTAACAATGATTCCTATGCACCGACTATGTAGCATCGAGGACAAAGGTAACAACTATAGACTCTCGCCCGTTAGCCTAGGTCCAGAGCATCAAATGATTTGATAGGTAATGACAAGTTCTATGCAAAACTAAAACAACAAACGTCTCCCACTAGGACAGCCACTTCATTTATGAGGATTAACCTAAAGGAGCAAAGTACCTACTTGCGCAAAATTTCTGGACTTTTATCGAGGAGCAATGTTGGCCCAAATACATACGCATTGCTACGGCACATCTATGGAATCATTAAAAGCACGTATCTCAACTACAAAAAATGTTCGTAAATACACACTGTTAGATAAAAAATGTCCAACGGCATTCCGCCACCTCATCCATTTAACCACGGTGATCAACCAACATTTTTAAAATGTTTTCACCATTCCAACCGAATAGTTTAAAAAAAATTACGACTCAACCTCAATAGTTAGCTCCAAACCTCCAAAATCAGGTTTTCATAACTTTTACATAAATCTCTCCGATTTTCAAAACTCATATTTTCAAAAACTCTAGACACACACACGTCCACTAACTTTGTAATAAACCATAAAAAACACAAAACACATTTTTTATCCAACCAAATACGGTTTAAACACAAAATCCAACATTTATAACATTTTAAAACAGTAAAAACGCTTATAATCATATGTAGCATCTTTTGAAAGTAAGATAGTCTAGAATTCTACCTCGGAGAGTTAAAAACTTAAAGCTTTAGACCTCGATAAAAAATTAAAGTCGTCAAAACGAGATTCCGTTCGAATGAACGTGAAGGCCATGGCGAGGATATCAACGAACCACTATCCCTATGTAAAAAATCGAGCCCGAACTAACCAAAATCTAGAAAGAAGGTAGACGGTATGGTTTGAGTTCTCAAGAGATAGAGGGGGAGAGAGAGGGAGAGAGAGAGAGAGAGAGAGAAGCTTGTAAGAGAAGCTTTTATTTCAAAAACTAAGGTGGTGAGCTATCTTATTCACAGCCTTCGTAGACAGACCGCTTGAACGGTCCTGCCAGATAAACACAACTTTTGCTGCAACGCTTGACAGTATCGGGAATGAACCCCACATGCATAACTCAGCCAACACATGCATAAAACATATAAAAACATACTTCTCTATAATGATTAAAAGGATAAGCAACATCTTACATATATGAGATAAAGAAATGAATTAGGTCTCACATGCATTTTCATTTTTCCCATGATACATTAGAATTATTCTTTATAATCGTGATGTTGTATGCTAAAATTCATGGGGATGGGTTACAAGGATCACATCCTATTAATCGAAAATTTAAAAAGATAAATGGTGTTTGGAACATTGGGATAGATCTATGAATGTCTTGAGTCGTGCTATATCTTGAGTTGTGTCATGTACAACAATTTAGTGTTCGAACGAGAATGTGATGAATGGGAACATGAATAAACGAGAAATATAGTCTACGAGAATATCATGGTACCATGTGGTGGTGGATCATATAGATCACACACTAGACCTTGAATTGAGATTCAAAGGCCTAAAGTCGTGAAATCCATGCCATTGCCCTTTAGATGTCACTATTGGATAACTAATTTGATTATGAGGGCATCACTGTGGCTGAAGTAACGCCTTTTGGTCGGTAAACTTGGTCAGTGTTCGTTGATTGGGGTTAGGATGGTTCTTACGGCTAGTTGAACCTAGTATTACACTTTATAATGAACATTCGTAAGATTAAAGAAATCATCATCACGAAGTTTATTATGCATGCCCATCTCAGAATTTTTAGCATGCTGTTATTTTAAATACTTTGTATATACATTTTTGTTTCTACTGGATGTGACTACTCTTGGCATTTCAAGCCAGGTTACAACGAACCTGAAGGATCAGTTGATGCTTTCTTTGAAGAATCTGTGGAGCCTTGGCTCACCTGAGCACCTTGGCTTACCCTTGGATTAGAAGTTTTATTTTTCTTTTGTCTTTTGTCCTCAACACTTTTTCTTCCTATTGCTTAAAGTGTTTAAGTTGGCAGTAGCACGCTTAAATTTTTTTATTTGATGCTATGAATGGGTGGTTTGTTTTTAGTTTTTCGCAATATAGCCTTTTATCGCTTTGGATATTGTCCAAAATTCAGAGCGTCACAAAAAATATCTCAACTCTTTCATAAATTTGGTATGAAATTTAGCCTGTAGAAAGAAGTTCAGTTCATGAATACCATTATGGTCATTACGTTATTACAATGTCTTCCACATACACAATCAATATCTTGCTTTCTCCAGTATGTCTGTTACAAAATAGAATGATTGATTCTATATTTTTGAAGACCAAAACTATTACAATATCAATAAATTTGCCAAACGAAGCTTGAGGTGATTGTTTAAGCCCATATAATGATTTCTTTAAACGAATGTAACTTTGACTTCTCCTAAGCAACAAACTGTGGAGGTTATTCTATGTTAACCTCTTGCTTCATATCACCATGTAAGAAGGCATTTTTTCACATCCAATTGGCGAGAATGTTTTGGAGTAATCAATGCCATACACTTTGGTATATTCCCTTTCCTAAAGACGAGCTTTCAATCATGTTAGTCCCAAGGTTTTCGTAAATATGATTTTGATGATAACAATAATAATTAATTAAAATGTTTTCATTTCCTTAGTGGTTAATGCTTCAAAAAGTTTTGAACTTGGATGGTTCGGTTGGTTTTTATGCTTTTAGAGTTAGTGTCAGCACCCTTGTCTGGAACTTTCTGTGTTTCCTTTGGTAAAGCAGAATTGTCGACATTAGATGTCTTTATGTCGACACCTTTTTACAGTGTTTCATTCGTTTCCCATGCTTTAGCCAAAGTGTTTACACCCTCTAACCAAGGGTCGACACCTTTTAATAGTGTTTCACGTTTTATTAAAAAATAGAAGATGTTGACCCCAAAGGGTATTTATTGTCTCCACCTACCTCTAACGGTTACTATTCACTAAAGGGCATATGTAAGAGATAAATGTTTGAAATTTGAACGTCAAGACATACATTGATAGCATTTCATCTGTTCATCTCTCTCAAGCCCTAAAATTTAATTATCTATACTTCATTGTTCTCATCTACTCAAATGGAGTGATTGTGAGTTATTGTACCTAGACATTAAATTGTCATTCACTTTGTAAGAAGGGTGTGTTGTCCTTGCATTAATAGAGTATGAGTGATACTCTTGTGCAAATAAGGAGTCATCAGAAACAAGAGTTTGTTGAAAATGCTCTTCTTGTGGGCTTTTGTCCATGTTAAAGGTTTGGATGCACCCATGAAGCATCTGGTTGTAAAGCTATTTGAAGAATAGTGGCAATACTAATGGAGAATCTTGTGAAGTGGATGTAGGCTTGGATTGAAGCTAAACAACTATAAATCTTGAGTTTGCATCTCTATTTCCTTTTCTCTCTAAGTTCATCTATTACTTGCTATATATTCCACACTTAATTTCATTATCTTGGAACATCTTCTCTTAGTCTATTTATTTTTGGTTTTTCTTTAAATATACTCTTAAGAATTAATTTTTTTCGAAACCCAATTCACCCTCTCTTGAGTTGTCTACATAGGTAACAAAAATATATCATTTTTGTACTTTAACAACATACATCCAATGACATCCTACAACTGATCTTCTTAGAGGAAGAGGCACTAATCCCAAGTATCATTGTGTTATAAGGTATGCATTTTTTCCAAAAAACTAATGAGAAGTCCAAATCTTATGCTGTGTATTAGTTTTCATCCAATAAAATCTTTTTTAACGTACAAGGTCTATTATCACAAAAATGTTCCAACGATAGATCTTATGTTTATCGCGTAAAACTTTCTGAGGCTGAAATACCCTCGTTCCTTTGTCGTTTTTTTCATTGTTCTCCCCACCGTCTTCCATTTTGATCAACATTATCAAGACGGAGAATCATTTTATATACACACACACACACATAAATAGATAATTTTATCTATTTTGTATGCAAACAAATAAATTTATCTATTTGCGAATAATGCATAGATACGCCAATATATAAATTTATCTGTTTGCATATTTATGCATTATCTGTGTTGATATGCAAATAGATAAATATCAAATAGATAAATTTATCTATTTATTATGCAAAATAGATAAATTTATCTGTTTGGTAGGTATTTTTTAGAGAAATTACGCATTTTAAATGGGTTGGATCTCGTGCATTAAATTTTTTGTTTATGGAACTTACGCGTTAAAACTTTTATTTTTAGACTTCCTGCTGAATCTCTCCTTTTTTTATATTATGTGTTTCCAATCCGAGTGTGATAAGGCCTCTATAAAAGACTTTGGAAGAAGAATTGAAGCCAATGTGGTAACAAATGAGAAATAGAAATCGAATAAATGATCGTAAGAAAAAGATTAAAAATAGGATATGAAGTACAAGATCTGGGAAGATCAACATCATGTGATGGTGGATTGGGTTGAAGCTTGAGAGTGATCTGGTGTTGAGTAGACCAATGGTGAAGCAGTTGAGCTAGGTGGAATAGTTTCAACATGATTTCGATGAGTTTAAACATGCAAGTCAATACAAGATGGACATTTAGTAGGATCGTATGATGATGTTGGACTAAGGGAAATGTGACCACAAACAGAAAGAGAGAGATCACAAATAAAATCATCTGTATAAAGTCTCAAGTAACATGTAAAAAACTTACGAAAATAGGGCTATAATACATCATAACCTTTCTAAATACGAGATTAGCCCTATAAAATACTTTTTAGGGCTCGGGAATCAAACTTGTCGCTACCTTGTGCAAGTTGATGGATAGAACAAATGCATCTAAAAATGGAAAGGGATAAAAGAAAAGAGGGATCATGCTGAAAAAGAATAGAGTTGGGGGTTTGTCGATTAAACACTATGGAAGGGACACAATTAATTAAGTAACAAGCAGTGAGGACACCATTACTCCCCCAAAGAAAATGGGAACATTTATCTGAGTTAATGAGGTCCGAGCAACTTCGATCAAATATTGATTCTTGCGCTTTGCTTCTCCATGTTGTTGTGTATTGTGAGAGCAAGATGATTGATAGTGTTCCAAATTGAGTAAAAGAAAAACTGAAGTGTTGAGAGAAATATTCTCTAGCATTATCACTACGTAAGATGCGAATAGACACATTTAACACTCTGTGAATTTTAGTGCAGAATGCACAAAATATTGAGAAGAGCTGAAAATGATCTTTCTTAAATAACGGCGCTAACTTTGGAATAGTCATCCACAAAGGTAACAAAATATTGAAATTCCAATTTTGAAGTTACACGACTAGGACTCCAAACATCTGAATGAACTACCAAGAAAGGATTCAATTCCTGTTTATTGACTCAGGATCTAAAAGGAATACAATGATACTTTCCCAATTGATGACTCACAATCTGGAATTGATGTAAAACTTAAACTAGGAATTGAAAGCTTTAGATTTTCTAAAGATGGGTGACTAAGTCAGCAATGAACTTGATGAGAAGTGATACTCGGATATGCATGAGGATAAACTTCACATTACGCCTTATTGTCCAAATAATGGAGACCACCTAAGTCATCTCCTTCGCCAATCAACTTTCTCATCACCAAATCCTAAACGACAACAAAAACAGAAAAGAAGGAAACAAGACAAATAAGATTTTTGGAAAGTTAACTGTTAGACATCAAATTAAATTGAAAAAAGGAATAGATAAGGCAAATTCAAAGAAAGATAAGACATTTTTGGTAAGTTAACTCTTACACATCAAATTAAATTGAAAAAAAGAATAGAGATGACAAAAGACAAAGAAAAAGAAGATAGGCTGAATTGTTCTCATGCTTTCTACCGACATGACAGAACCCTTGGTTAAAGAAATAGGAGTAAATTATGATAAAGACTTGCGATACAAAAAAATATAAGATACACCTGACAATATAATTAGTGGCTCTTGAGTCGATGGCTTATGGTTGAGAAAGAGAAGAAGATGAGAGATAAATAGCAGAGGTACCTTTCTGAGCTAGAGTTGCAACTAGAAGAGATTCCTATAAAGACGTCTGATAATGAAGGAACTAAAGATACTCTTTCTTGAAAACATCTATATTCTTCTCCTCAATTGTAGTAGAGGAAGTGTCAACATTGTCGGATGTCACTATATTTGCAAATCAAAGAGGTTTGCCAATTAGATCCCAACATTTCCTCTTGCGTGTGATTATCTAGTTCCCAACTAGAATAATGGTGAGGTAGACCTTTACCTTGACCCCCTATACGGCTGTACCACCATAGGAACCTCCACCCTGGCCACCACTAAAATCATCACCACCTCTTCCACCGTTGTAGCCACTATATTGATAAAAAAAAGCACTAGAACCTTGGGAATTATTCTAAGAAGTACCATGTAAGACTCGAGAATAGGCTTCGAAAAGAGCAGGTAGTTGAACACTTGCAAAAATTTGGGATCAAATAGACTCAAGTTCAGGCTTTAACCCAGCTAAAAATCTCATGACAACCTTTTTTTCTAGTTGTTTTTTTTTCATTTTCTAAACCTCATTACTGATAGGAAGAACTACAGTTATCTTTTTATGAATTCATTTCAGGCTAACAAAATAATCCGTAACAGACATATCACCTTGTTGCGACTGAGAGTAATCAACTGAAAAATCATACATTCGGGTGAGATTACTGGAATAAAGCATACATACATATTCCTAAATTTTCTTATGCATCCAAATGGGTTCACATGCTGCCAGCAATCTGTGGCTCCATAAAATTCCACGATAAGGTAACAATCTAAGCATTATTTTGTTCCCACTCTAACTTTTTCTCATTTGATGGAGCCAATGCAGTAAGGTGGCTATGCTTACATTGACTAGTCAAGGCAACTTTCCGACCAATATAAATAATTAGTCCCATTTAATTTATGAGTTGGGAGTTATGAGATATAAAATAAGAAATAACCAACTATGGATCCATAATTATTGAGATAACAACTATAATCAATAACCACAATTACTAGTACAATAACAACTTTCCCCAATCAGGAGAACACAAACAAACTGATTTGATCTGGTCAAATCATAAAGTAAGCTATTTTTTTTGTTGATGTTTGTGTGTTTGGAATGGGTTAAAAGGTTATATGGTTGGTGGATTGCGTTGATTAGTTGAATAGTTAATGAAGTGGGATAATGGGTTGAGGACTAGATCTATCGAAGGATGGGTTGAATGGGTTGCTCGCACAACTAGTGTTGCATGACGACACGTGGTGAACGACTAGGGATGAAAAGAATTAAAGAATTTAGTAATTTTTGGCTTATCTACAAAGACGGATCACCATCAATTTGTATTAGTGGAGCATATTTACAAAGGAATGAAGAATCTACAATATAGGAAAAGAAATAAAATTAAAGATATCAAATAAATTCTAATTTCCTAATATGTATGATTTCTAATACTCCACCTCAAGCTGCGCAAAATATGTCATCAAACCCAGCTTGATGATTGAAGAATTCAGCAAAAATGGTCGTATTGGCTTAGTGAGTATATCTATAGTCTAATCAGATGAAGAGACTAAAGAGGGGGTTGTAGTGCCTGCTCAAACGTTTTCTCGAATAAAATGAATATCCACTTCTATATGTTTAGTCCGTTCATGAATGACTAAATTCGAAGCAAGCATAATGGTAGATTTGTTGTCACAAAATAATAGAGATGATCTTTTTTCTCGAAGCCCAACTCAGCAAGAATATACTAAAACCAAAGTATTTCATAAGTGTACTGTGCCATAGCTTGATACTCTAAACCATATGTAGAACGTCGGTTAGTTTTAGATCCAACATAATTCGCATCAATAAAATATGAATGTCTAGATTGAGTACCAGCAGAGAAGAATAAACCAAGACTAGGATAGGTCTTGAGATACCTCAATATTTGAAAGACTGCATCTAAACGAGTCTTATTAGGAGCATGCATAAACTGACTAACTACACTTACTGCGAAAGTCAAGTCTCGTCTAGTATTAGTTAGGTAAATCAGTTGGCCAACCAGACGTTGATACATAGATGGATTATGAAGTAACTCTCTAGCTTTAACAGAAAGCTTAACATTCGAATCCATCGGAGTAGATGCCAGTTTACACTCTAACGTGCCAGTGTCCTAATGAAGATCAAGAATGTATTTTCTTTGTGAAAGAGTTATCCCACGATAAGAATGGGCAACCTCAATACCAAGAAAGTACTTGAGGGGGCCCAAGTCCTTAATTTGAAAAACTCTGCAAAGAATAATGTCATCAGCATATACTAATAAAATGATAAAACGACCATCATGGTGTCTACAAATAAAACATGTGTGATCAAAGTGACATTAGATAAAGTTTATAAATAAAATAATATTACTGAACCGACTAAATCGTGCCTCGCATGACTGTTTCAGTCCATAAAGAGACTTACAGAGTCGACATACCTTCTTAGAATACTCCCCTTTAGCCTGAAAACTCGACGGATGATCCATGTAAATGGTTTCAAGTTAGTTATCATGAAGGAAGACATTCTTAACATCCAATTGGTGAAGAGGCCAACAATGAGAAGCGGCCAAGGGTACAAAAAGACAAATAGACGTCAATTTTGCAGCTGGGGCAAACGTAGGACCAAAATTTTTATCAGGAACCTGGGTAAGGCCTTTAGCCACGAGATGGGCTTTATATCGATCGACAGAACCATTAGCTAAATATTTCACACTGAAGACCCGCTTACACCTCACAATCTTCTCACCAGCAAGTAAAGGCACAAGTTCCCAATACAACTATTTTCTAAGGCATTCATCTCTTTTTTCATGGCATTGGCCCACTACGGATTCTGGAGAGCTTCAAACACAAACCAGGAATTTTCATAGAAGCAGTCTTTTCAAGAAATGCACAATAGGAAGCTAAAAGACCATCATAAAAAATATACTGAGAGATAGGATAGTTAGTATTACTAAGCCAACTATAACGAGAATGGGGTTTGCAAGTACGAAGAGAGAGAGAATAAATACCTGAACTTGGGTCCAAAAAGATCTCTGGCAAAGGAGGCTAAGAGCAAGGGCGGCGAGAGTACATCTGGAAAGGGGCAGAAGGCCTTTGTACTGAGGGAGATGTAGGTTCCATTACCGAAGAGGAGTCAAAAATAGGAACTAGACGAGCACTCGAAAGGATATCCACCACGGAAGTAGCGGGGGCAGAGTCCTGTAAGATGGACATAGCGTAATAAAAAAGAATATCCTCAGAAAAAGTGACATCAAGAAAGTGGAACATGTGGCAAGACATGGGATCATAGCAATGACAACCTTTAGACATAGTAGAATAACCCAAAAAAATAAATCAAATAGATTTATTATCTAATTTAGTACGAGTTGGACAACGATTCTGAACAAAACAAATACACCCAAACACTCTAGGGAGAAGAGGAAATAAAGTACGATCGGGCTAAAGAATCTGAAGAGAAGCCGAACTATGTAATGTTCGACTAGGAGTGTGGTTAATGAGGTAAACCGCAATAAGAACAACCATAGGTCAATAAAACTTAGGTACATGCATACCATTGAGAAAATCAATTATAGACACTAATATAATTCGATCCACTCTTCATAGACAAACTTGGAATTTGTGATCCCAGGTACAATCGGTTCAGGATCATGAGATCCTTTTCTATCAGATAGGAAAGGCTACTGCATAAAATGTATTTCTAAGTAATTTCCCCATAGATACAATATCCATCTATAAGAAGAAGAAATCATGTAATGAAGGGTTTCATTTTTGTAATTTTTTAATTGTTTCAAAGCCATAAAAGTTGAATTAATCAAATTTAGTAGTAGGCATTGAACAACAGACAAAATATGACGATTCTTATGTTCTACGACACCATTCTGTTTAGGAGTATAGGGATGGATAAGTTGATGGAGGAAACCCTACTAACTAAGGTGGGAACCAAAGGCATTTGAAATGTATTCACCACCATTATCAGATCATATTCAGAGAACAACATTAAACTAGGTTTTGACTAATTGGAGAAATTGAACAAATATGGGTAACATGTTAGATTTTCGTTTTAGTAAATACACCAATGTGCAACGAGAATGGTCATCAATAAAAGTCACATAATAATAATGTCTTGGCAAAGCAACAATCGAGGAAGGTCCTCATACATTCGAGTGAATAAGATAAAAAATACCAGACATATGATGCATGTGGGGAATATAACTAGTACGAATATGTTTAGAAAGTTCACACACCACACAATGAAATTTATGGTCTTTACATGCTTTTTGCAAAGACAAAAATAACAAACACAAATATTGAAAATTTGCATGTCTTAAACAAGTATGCCAAAGGTTTAAAGTTTGAAAAGATAAAAAGAAGGATGATGACTCTGGCAAGACAGAAGCCTGAAGACTTGACAGAGGTGGCTCCCCAAAGTAATACAGCCTATCATGCCCATATCCCTTGCAAAAAATTTCTTCGAATTTAGATCATAAAGTAAACAATGAGTTAGTAAGAAAATAACAGCACAATTAAGATTTTTAGCATAATGACTAACAGAAAAGAGAATAAAGGAAAAATTAGGAACATAAAAAACATAATTGATGGTAATGTCTGAAGAAACATACACAACACCTTTATAACGAATAGTTGAGGTAGAGCAATTAACAAGGCAAACAGTATGATTTACAGAACTAACAGAGGTAGAAAATAAAGACAACTCTCTAGTCATATAGTCATTGACTCCAAAATCTATAACACAAGTAGGTTTGTTAAATCACATATGTAAAGTAGTGCAAATACCTAAGGCCAAAGTAGTGGTGGGAGTGATGTAGATGCCCAGAGCCCTAGTAGTAAAAGAGTCAAGTAGCTCCTGCATATGACCAATTTGAGTTTGGAGTCGACTAAAATCAGGCATGACAGGAAGTTCAGGACTGGCAATAGTCTCAGCAATGGTAGTAGTGCTGTAGGACTTAAAACTATAGACACGATTCCAAGTAAAGCGTTGCTTCAATTTGGGGTGAAGTTTAAATCAACGAGCCTTAGTGTGTCCCACTTTGCCAAAATGATAATAAACAACTTTTTCAGTTGAAGCACGAGATCTAGAACTAATAGGAAGGGCCATCTGATCAAGTATAACTGGTGGTGCAGAGGTGGGGGAGGAGTGAATTAAAGTAGTCGACGTCGACACTCATCACCATCAATAGTTGCAAAGGCCTCATATAAAGAAGGCACAAGTGATGTGTTCAAAATTTGAATACGAAGAGACTCAAATTCAAGTTTCAAACCCATAAAAAACTTATATGTATGTTGTCGAACAAGCCGTTTAACCATTACAGAGGTTGTCTCAATCAGAATGGCACTTAAGGGTTCATATTGAGCCAACTCTTCCCATCAAGACTGTAAGTACCCAAAAAATTTAACAACCGAGAATCCTAAACCTTCCTAGGAGGCATGAGAAACATCCTGATATAGGACAAAAATGCAGGCATCGTTTCGAGCATTGGCATAAATTGTGTCAATGCAGTCCATAACTGAGGAACAGTATTGTGATACATGAATATATTGTAGACATTTTTCTCTATAGAATTCAAGATCCAACCTAGGATGGTGTAATTATCAATATCCCACTAAACACGCTTAGAATTGGTAACTAGGGTGGCTTATCACTTTTCCAGAGCCAACTAGATTTTCTTTCCCCCCGAGAAAAAGATGAAGAGATTGGCTCTAGGAAACAATATTTTTTCCATTTAGCAATACACTAGTAATATGATGAGTTGGTGCATGTTGAGAAATAGAAAACTATGAGGGAGATGTCCTATGGATAGCCTTATCACTGGAGTCAGTTATATTAGCCAATAAACATATGCAAAGCAGCTAAATGAATAGAATGTTGGAGAAGCGTCAAAACTAAGAACAATGCTACCGAAAAAAGACGGTAGCCCCAAATAAATACGGAGACAAAAAATACAGGTTTACCACATTAGCAAACCACTGATCGAAGATGGTGTGCCAGATGGCACCAAATCAAGCCAGAAAGCCAAAAAGAAAACCAAGTCGGAAAACTAGTGATGTTGAGCACAAGGTTAGGTGCGAACCAGAGGGGAGGCGGCCCTGGCATCGAAGGTGATGGCGACAATGGTGAACCAGAGGGGTTACGATGACATTAATGATGCATGTGTCAGAGAATGAAGAAAATCTCTCCCGAGGGAAAGACAGATCGATCGGTCTGGGGACGGATCAATCGATTAGAAGTAGCTCGCAGCAGTTTGTGCAGATTGTAGGAAAAAATCGAGAATCAGTCTTGATCGATCGATCGGTCTGTGTGAGAAAGCGTCTTTAATTGTTGCTAGGGTTCGCAGCAACCGCCATTGTTTTGCGTTTTTTTGTGGTTCTTCTATTTTTCTCTCCCAAGAACTCTCTTCCTTTTGTAACTTTTAAGAATATAATGAAAGTGTGTGATCCCGTGGACGTAGGCATGACTTGTCGAACCATATAAATTACGTGTGTGATTGTCTCTTCCTCTCTTTCTTTCTTTCTTACTCTTATTATGTGGATTGTGCGTTATTTGGTTGATCTTATGTGGAATTAGTGATAGCTTTCTAACCCCCAACAGTATGGTTGTTGACGATGGTTTTGAAGGTGGTTGGGAGGGACGGCGACAACCAAGGGGGACGATGGCAACGTTGAAGGGGGACATCAACGACGGCGACGGCGAAAGGGGGGCCGACGACGGCAATAGCTGGGGTTTTGGTGGCGACCACGATAGTTTTAGGGTTTTTTTTTTCTTTTTGGGCTACTATTGATTTTTTTCTTCCAGATTTTGGCTCTGATACCAAAAAGAATAAAAGAATTTAGTGATTTTTACCTTACCTAAAATGAGGGATCATCAATTTATATTAGTGGAGCATATTTACAAAAGAATGATGAACCTACAATATAGGGAAAGAAATAAATCAAAGATATCAAATAAATGTTAATTTCCTAATATTTATGATTTCCAATAGGATGGTCGATAACAAGGAGAACAACTAGATGACAAGGAGGACTGGACGACATGTCACACCCCAATTCAGAAGGCATGACTGGCCGTGGACTATGGGCCTTAGCCCAACAGGCCACGTAAGCCTGCCTATCGAAAAAAAAGCCAAGGTATTTACTTAAAGCTTTGATATATGCTGAAATTGAATAAATGAAGACATAATTAAAAATAAGGTCGTGTGGGTCACAAACAGCCCACCATGCATGAGTTACTAACAGTCAACTAACCCAACAAACGATACTGATCAAAAAGTAAAATGCGAAAATAAATAAAGTCCTAAGAGATCATTAAAACTGGGTCTCCGAGTACCACAGAGTTCACCACTAGTTATCCCGTTAATCACCTGAAAATATTAATAACAACGTCAGCCGATGGCTCGGTGAATGACAAACATACATAGTAGAATACAGTTTCAAATGAGGTGTTTAAAGTATTTATAAATGAAATATAATCATGGCATACTATGCATTATAAAATCACATGATAATTAATATAAAAAAACCTTTTTCTTATCGTTAAATTCACGTAAAATCTTTTTCTTATCGTCAAATTCACATTTTTCTATTAAATACTGTTTGTGAACAAATTCACCGAATTCTCAAAGCCAGTGACGAGTAATCAATATATCAAGTCTCATCAGAATAATAAATACAACAGTAGTGATAACAACAAGATCTTCTATAGTTTGTGGGAACCATAAATTAACTAAGTAACAGTGCCACATATAAAAACTCGGGGCATCCTTAGCCCGTTGGATCCAACATCGAACTTAGAGTTACCACAGAATGGCGCCTGAGTCTTTTCTCCAAGACGAACTAGTTTAGAGTCACCCAGAATACCAATCCTTTTTTCTAAAACTGTTGAGCACTAGAGTCACCACTTGCGCGAGGCCGTGGCTTTTTTCCTAGTGGCCAGAGTCATCTCGGTAGAGGCGTGTCCCCTGGACTTTTAGTATGGTCCCATAATATAATCTCATAAGTTACACCATATAAGCGTACACAAAAACTCCATAAAATCTTTCTATGCTATGAGGTTTGCAACATAAATTTATATCTTTATATTAAAAGGAATTTCTAAAATTTTTATTTCTTTTCAAAATTATTTAGGGACATAAAAATTTTAACAAAAATACGTAGCACGCTAGATCACTCACCTGTTATCCAAATAGCGTATTAAGTACCGTAATTGAAAAGAGCTAGAAATGTGTCATCCTGAATTGTACAATATAAATGAACTATAATTATTTAATTCCAACTCATGCGATAATTAAATAATATGCTAATCCTCATTAATATTTCGTTTATACTAATTATAACTTATTTTAATA